>JACJUY010005146.1:39871-63282 GCA_014220935.1 Platorchestia sp. MABIK
GATGGTAGGATGCCCTAGAAGTCGCTGAACTTGTTCGGGCCCACAGGTAGCTATACGTAAATTTGATCATTGTACTAGACTTAAGTAACATTCTACCTCTGTAACACCTGTGGTAAATAAATAGTTTAAAAAATTTTTCAAACTGACATTGTCAATTGGTAGTCACCGATATCAGGATGGGGAAGGAACTGCCTCTCGGCAGTGATATTCAAAGATCACATTAGTGAAGAAATTTAACAAGAAATACAATATATTATTGATATGTTTGGGTGACCGAATAGTTCTGCGGGACGTTAAAGGGTTAAATTAACTAAATAACTACAACTACTTTACTTGAGTTTAGGACTGATTTGTTACCTGACGACGTTTGTAGCCTAGGTACTCAAAAACTAAATGCTGATCAGGCGTGTAAGTTTTGCCGGAATGAGTTTCACGGCAGAGGAAACAAGGTAAGAGTCATTTCTATGGGGGAAAATACATCTTCTCTTGTTCGGCCAGCCAATAGAACAGCTTTATTTCAAACAAACTTTATGACGTCACCATTGCGACATGTCGTTAGGCCAATAGTGGTGCCAGATTTGGGGCTATAGCAGTGTTGCCAGATGCAATAACGCTGTACTCCTGACTCTTTAACACTTTGACTATATACGTATTAGCATTTCAATTATTAGTAGCATTTCAATATGTAGCATTGCAATCATTTCACTATCCTGATTTAAAATAGATAGTACCTTACAAGTTAAAATGTTAGAAAGCAACTATATATATCTCACTCTTTATAAAGGATGAAAATGTAATCGAGCAGTGAAGACGGGTTTTCAATTTGCAACTTCCAACCTAGCCAGATCAGTCGTAGCACATTTGCAAATATAGTCAATGTTTCAAACAATAATTCTGCCCATTCCACAAGTATTGCTTTATTGACAGGCACTTTCAGTCGCAATTTTCACATAAGCGCACTTTTCAGTCACGATATGAAACTCAAATCAAAGATCAATTTAATTCAATCAAAATCTAAACGAATCCAGAAAATAAATCACCTGAAGCCGTCCATCTAAAACAGTCATTCTCAACCGCTCCTCCATCACTCACCCCCTCGGCTTTATGCATTTCTCCATTTACCCCCTACTCCCATACAAAAGACACACTTTCTCTGCATTCTCTTTCTCTCATTTTGCAAAATGAAATTAATTTGATTTATTTTTAAATTTATCCCGACTATTTAATTATATTTACCCCGACTATACGATTTTTTACCCCCTAGGGGTATATTTAGCCCTGGTTGAGAACCTCTGATATAAAATATAGCAGGAATGTTACAGGACGTAATCCTCGATCCATCGAATTTCAGTCATCCCGAACACGAAATTTTTGAGACGTGGCCCCGGCAGTTCCGGTGATTTAGAGACTCGCGTCAGCGGGCTCCGGAGAGGAGAAGAGAGGGCGGACGGAGCGGGATTTTCCGATGGAGGAATGACAAAATAATGAAGACGATCACGGATCTGGGCTCAAACCACGGTAGAGGAAACAAGGTAGGGTCATTTCTATGGGGGAAACACACCTCCTCTTGTTCGTCTAGCCAATAGAATAGCTGAATTTCAAACAAACTTTACGACGTCACCATTAATACATGTCGTTGGGCCAATAGTGGTGCCAAATTTAGGGCTAGCGGTGTTGTTAGATGCATTATGAGTGCTGCTATTGGTTCGTCGCCGCGACGTCAGCATTGCCACACAGTCGATGAAAAAAGACTGGTTTGACCCTACCTTGTTTCTTCTACCTTGGCTCAAACTGTGATGCCTATATGTGAGTGGTGTTGGAGCGGCGTTGAGCAGAATTACTCAGTAGAAGAAGGGGCAGAGTTCGAATATTACTGTTACTGGAATTGAAGGTGCTAACTTGTGCTTGTTCGACGAACAACGATCATATTGAATCAAAGTCCTGAGTCGCTTCAACAAACACAGATGACTACTACCTTGGCACGTTAACTGCGATGGGGTAAACTGAAGTTCGATATTCACTTCAAATTTAAAGTCAATTGTGGTAATCAACTTTGGAAATATCACACATTAAATGGATCGTGCTTTTATTTACCTTTCATGAAGCATTTATAAAAAATGAGTTAGTGACTGCAGGTGGGTCAACAGCACTGTGAAAATCACCTAAGTGACCACCGTTGGGTCACTTCGCTTCTCAGCAAATGAGTTAAATGATGTTTCTAGCAGTGCAGAGTGCATTACAAAAATATGATTTACAATAAAACTTCCTAGCCTATCAAAGTGATTGAGCATTTCATAGAGAAAAGACCATTTGTGACAAACTGCTGAAAACGGGTAATCGGTGAGCTACGGGATTTTCCAGATACCCTACGTACAGAAACAACATGTTAGGAAGGACGAGGAGGTAAACACATAAAAAAGATATACATCTAAACACAAAAACACAAAAAGATATACGCCATATATATCTAAATTTGCGATTAACACATTTTATCGTAAATCAACCAACACTCGAGGGCTTTTCGGTTAGTATTTTACAGTATTAGAAGGCTGCTCAAAATGAGGGGCTATTTTTAGGTTCGTACTTTATTTGAGTAATTAATGTTGAAAAAGTATCGATCAAAATTGCCTTAATTTTCAGTATGTTCTTATAGAAGTAGTTCAAATATGTTAATTCAATTTCAAAAATTCGCACGACAGTGGATCGTCCCATGAGATTAGGAAACATTGCAATGTGTAAAACAACCAACTGACATCACGATGACGGCGCAAAAATTATCATTATATTCCTGGTTTTACCACCGCAGTCACACAAGCGTTGATTTCAGCAGTGATGACGTCACAAAAAGGAGTTACTGAGCTGTAAAAGCGGCATAAAACGCTTAAACTGATCAATTTTTAGCTTGGTTAGGTTTTGGTTTGGGTAGGTCAGGTTAGGTTCTCTTAGCTCATGCCGAGTCGTTATAAATGAATTACACCAAGTTTAATTTTATGTCGCAGTTTCTAAACCCAATTCTCATTTCTTAAAGTCACTTAAATGTTTAGCTTTTGAAAAATGTGATGTATTTATTCCAACAAAAATACATTTTATGAAAATGTCACGTTCGAGGACTTTAGGAAATGCGAGCCTGCTGATGAAAATGGGGACCTAAAATCAACTCCCGTGAATTTTTATTACACCGTTTTAACATGAGCTAAAAAACGGATTCAACATGAGTTCGAAAAACCTAACCCGACTTAACTTAACCTGACTGAATATAATTTTCAATAAAATTATTCAAACGATTTATTACGCGTACTTGACAAAGTCACGTCACATTTGATATCGTGGCATCAGCTGGTTGTTTTATTTGCTATTTTTTAAATTATTTCTATTTTTCCCTCGTCAAACGATTTTTAAATTGAAGTACTGTATCACAGTTGATTTCTTGAAACATAATATAAATTAAAGTAAATAGGCTGGACACTTTATAAATATCTACACATCAGTCAGTCAAATATTCGACACAAGCAAAAAACATTTTTGGGCCACAGTTTCTCAGTAAAATGGTACTGTGTGCTTGTTTCCATTTTTCGTCAAGTAGTCATGGTTGTCAGTTTGAGCGTTAATTTGCTCCCGAACTTCGGAGCCTTCGTTAGTTTAATTCCATAAAACTTTCAAGAGAAATTAGCAGTCCTGTAATAGTAAAGTTCCGAAACGTATAAGTTTCCAATGAAATCGTTGATGTTGGCGTTCTACTCTCAGTTGGAGGTAGCTCTACTAGCCTCTTTTGAAATGTGAATAATCGGACTGCTTTATTCGTGTCCGAGCCAAGTCAGGCTTCGATGTCACATCGGATAAACGGACGATTAATAACTAAATGGACGAGGAATAAATAAATAAACGGACGATAAATAAATAAACAGACGATAAATCAATCAATAAACGAACGAAAAATTTTCATGTAGTGTATCCTTCTGTAGGATGTGCAAAATTCTATTAAGTTCGGATAGTTTTATGAGATCGAAAGTTCTATGAGATCTAAAGTTTTATGAGATCGAAAGTTTTACGATATCGAAAGTTTTATGAGATCGAAAGTTTTATGAGATCGAAAGTTTTATGAGATCGATGTCTGTAAACATTTAAATTGTTAATTAATCGTACACCTAAAAATTTACAGGTCTCAGCATCTTGAATTTCTTCGTCGCTTATCGTTGTACTGGAGAGAAGGGTTTTTCTTATTAGAGAAGAGGCCACATTTAGTCGTGTTGACGTTAATGCAGTGTTTTTTGGCTTCGAGTCAGAGCAAAGCACTTTTTAGCGCCTGATTTACTGGGTTAGAGATTTCAACTCTTTTTCAGGAGAAAAACTTATTGATAATGAACTCTCATGCAAAAAAGGACAAATTTGATGAATGACGTTGATTTTACATCATTGTTCTCAAAAAGAGACAAAGAAAGAGCGCAAGAACTAATTATTATCGAGGACGCCGCGAGTTTTGTTTCGCAGTTGTGAATTTTAATTGGCATTTATTTAGTATTTTCACGGTTTGGGAGGTAGGATTTGAAACATTCATGAGGAAGATCTCCTACGCCATAGTGGCGAAGGTTGGACAACAGCATGTTGTGATCTACACGAACAAATGCTTCTTCAAAGTCGAGGGAAATTTAAAGCACTAGGTTTCCTTTATAAATATTTCAATGAAGAAATGCTGCGCAGATCAATTTGTTGATTTTAGTGATCGAAAAACGAATTGCTTGTCAAAGAGACGCGAGTTGAGTTTCGTGTACGAAAATACTTCGTTATTCACTACTTTCATAAGCCGTACTTTTGTAAAATCTAAATCGCTACTTTTCAAAAGCTAATGACTGGTAATTGACTTGACCTTCACGGCTGCAGTCACGTTACAGTCACAGTTCTAGTTATTTCTGCGTAATGTGATGCAACATTTAACACTTTTACTTCAACGTGCGCCACCGGTGGCCACTGACGGGATTTTCCTAATGCTACTGACCGATCAACAGCCACGAACTCAATTTTCACAAATACATGACGAAAACTAAATGAAGGCACGATCTATTTAAAGTTCGTTGATTCCGAAATTGATCTCTGAAATTAACTCTAATTTAAGCTGGATATTGAACTTCGGTTGAACCCACCGCAGTCAACGCGTTGAATGCTACGTGACGACGCTATGCGATCTTAATTTGACTCAACCGTACATGCATGATGACATGTATTTTCGGAGTTTTAGTTTATCATATTGATTGAAATTATTCGAAACGGTATCCTGTCATCAGAATAGAAAAGTCAAAAAGAGAAAGGTTACTGGCTTGAGATATTCATTTAAATACCGTTTTCATAAATGAATTATTACTCTTACTTCAAGAAATTGAGTTAGTTTTGGCAGTACAGGTATGGTCTTGAACTAATGATGGAACTAATCCCTAAGTAATATAATCATCTGAAAATATTTCAATAAGCAATAAAATTCACAAAAAATATTTCACTAAGCAATATAATCCACTAAAAATATTTCACTTAGCAATATAATCCACTAAAAAAATTTCACTAAGCAATATAATCCACTAAAAATATTTCACTAAGCAATATAACCCACTAAAAATATTTCACTCAGCAATATAACCCACTAAAAATATTTCACTCAGCAATATAATCCACTAAAAATATTTCACTAAGCAATATAACCCACTAAAAATATTTCACTCAGCAATATAACCCACTAAAAATATTTCACTCAGCAATATAATCCAGTAAAAATATTTCACTTAGCAATATAATCCACTAAAAAAATTTCACTAAGCAATAGAATCCACTAAAAATATTTCCCTAAGCAATGAAGTTCAGTAAAAATATTTCACTAAGCAATATAATCCAGTACAAATATTTCCCTAAGCAATAAAATTCACTGAAAATATTTCACTGAGCAATATAATCCAGTAAAACTGTTTCACTAAGCAATATAATCCACTTATGCCTAAGCAATATAATCCTCCGAATCAAACTACAATGTGCCACAAGTTTCAGAAAAAATCATGAACTTTCTTCCAATCACGGATGGTCGTTACTAAAATGCATGAATATTCTTTACGTGAAATGTCTCGGAAACTCCAATGCGAAGTATGAAACTTTCAAGAAAGTTTTCAGAAATAAAAAGCTTGGAGAACCATCTCGGTATTATTCTCGAACACTAATGCGTTCTGAAAGAATATCCTTGCAAACAGTAGCCGTCGGGAGTCTTGCATGGCAATCCCTTGCCTCCGGCATAAAGCTGGCATATCTCAAGATATTATAACCTTGAATACTAAAAGCAACCTTTGTGGACTTTCGAACAATTACTATCACAGCCTAGAATATTAAAAGCAGCCTCCGTGGAATTTCGAACAATTACATACGCAAACAGAGCTGGAGATTTTTGGCCGCTGCCTCGTACGGAAAGGCAGAAATTAACTTTCAACATATACGAAAAATTCTTTAAAAGAATGCACGATTTTTATGAGCATTTTGCAGAGAACCAACTTCATCTTAGAATTTTATTGAGAAATTGGCTTCATTGCCGACAGGAAAACACGGTGTTTCTAAACTACATTGTTTAAGAGTGAAATGCGATGAAGAAATAGTTACAAACAAGCACGTCGTCTTCGATTTCTTGTACGTGTTTTTTTTCTTTCAAAGAAGTTACATTTTTGCTAATACAAAGTTAAGATCATTTTATCTTGTAGTATGACGCTAGAATATATTTTATATCTACTACATTAAGTTAGAATAATTTTCTCTCGTTGCGTTACGCAATCGCGTTGCAATCTTAGCAGCAGCCACACTACAGCTGTAACTTTGTTATGGTCAGTTGATTTAACGTTACAGCAACATTGCTGCATGCGCCTCATCGAGCACCTCACTGACAGCTCTTGAATGACAGCCGTCACTGAGGCCAGGCACGGCCACAAAACCATACCGCAGCAGCTGAAGAGTTTTTGGAAAAAGCAAACCGAAATACTGCGTAGAGCCACCGTAGACTTTTTGACATCACAAAATACTGCGTTGAGTCACCGTAGACCTTTTGACATCCCGAAATACTGCGTCGAGCCACCGTAGAATTTTTGACATCCTTCGCTGGCTGGCCATATCTGCTGTGATTACCGGCGTTGTTGCGCTGCGATTTTATCTCTTTACAGCCCTGGCCACCAAACTTCAACAGTGCTGAGGTTATCATACAGTGATGTTTTGAATCTCGAATAACATATTGTACGAGGGTCATTGGCTTCCAAGGAGTTATAGAGTATAAGTTAGTTTAGGCCTCCCTAACCACAACAAAGGTGCTCCCGATAGAGGCGCAATTTAATGAGGAATTCATGACGTGAACCTTATGACGGTGTTGCATGTACTGTTTTTTGTAATAACTACCTCGACGTGATATCGAAGTCCGACGAATGGACATATGTAGTTCCACCGGAGAATTCAATTTTAAATTCCCGGATTCTGTAAATTTTTGATTCTGCGCTGATCGTCTCTTCTTGTCTTTTCATGTCTTTTTGAGGGGCTTAAGTTCTTCTTTGTAACTGGACTCTTTTAATCTCTGTGAAAGAAGCTTATTTCTGTGAGAGACAATCACAGAATCGTCGATTAATCATCACAGACCTGAGGATTATCAAAGTGCCGTTGATTATTGAAGACTCAGCGGTTTTTAGAAAAAATAAAAAGCCCGTAGATCTAAACTTACAGGGCCCCGCAGCTCTATACCTGCAGGTGCCAATTAACAGACATTTTGCTATTTCGTATGTGAACACTCCCAGTCAACTCATTTACTTAATATTATCTGAACTCGCACCTCCTTGCCACACACACACCTCCCAGCCACACTCTCCTCCCCGTCACACATACACCTCATAGCAGCCACACACACACATTCACACACCTTCCAGCAGCCTCATACAATCCATCCAGCGATACACACATTCATCCCTTAACCACACATACACCTTCCAGCAGCCACACACACACACCTCCCAGGCGCACACATACTCCCACTTCCAGTCAAACACACACTCTTCTAACAGACACACTTCAAATACACACCTCTCAGACACACTATCCAAACATACACACTTCCTAGCCCCACAAAAAAAAACACGCCTCCCAGCCACGTACACACCTCAAACACATACTTCCCAGCCACACACACATGCCTCCCAAACACGTACACGCTAGGACACACACACCTCCCAGCCACACGCACACGCCTCCCAGATCGATAGGGCGGGACGCTGATCGAAAGCTTCGGATGCGCGTGTGAAAAATGATGCCGAAGCTGAGCTTGGTGGTGTGGTGGTGTGGTGGTGTGGTGGGGTGGTGTGGTGGGGTGGTGGTGTGGTGGTGTGGTGGTGTGGTGGTGTGGTGGGGTGGTGGTGTGGTGTGTTGGATAACAGATCAAAGTGTAATGGAAGCCATGATGCCACTGTATATATATAACCTCGGCGCATGAGTGGCGTCGAAAGTAAATTCCAGTAAATTCCAGTAAATAACGACGCCATTAGTGGCAGCATAATGACGTCGGGGCAAAAAGCTGTCAAGTTGCTTACCTGGGAAGTATACGGTGCCAAACTGTGCGCAGTACATCACAGTATACAGTACATGATATTGTACAATACATGACAGTACACATTGTATGACAGTATACAGTGCATGACAGTGCACAGTAAAAGACAGTATATTCTTCAAAACTGTATACAGAACAACACATTGCATACAGAACAACACTATAGACAGAACAAGACTGTATACAGGATAAGGACAATAAGACAATAAGCTACCCAGTTTATGCCCGTGCACCGCACACGACACTCTACAGTATAAGTCAGTACACATAAAAGTCAACACACAGTAAGCAAAAACTAATTTACAGTAGAAAACAACACATTGTCATGCAATAGAATGTGTGAGGCATTCACACCAGCGTCGCTTATACCGTAAATTTTAAAATTATAAAGATTTTTTTTTAGTGCTAGTACATCTTGCGAGCAACACGTAAAAGCAAATCACAAATATTTCAACTAAAATGAACAAAGCAAGAAGGTTTCATTTGTTCAACTTGAACACGTGAAATGAAATCACAAATATTCGAACTGAAATGAACAAAGCTAGAAGGTTTCATTTGAGTTGAGGATAGCGATGCCTGCACTTGGCTAGGCTGGTCTAACGAGGCGGCAAGAAACACAAGCGAAACTCGGAGAAAATATGCGGAGGGTGAAAGAGAGGCGACGCGTTGGGTATTGTTTTCTTTGTGAACCACTTACGCGATAAATTTTTCGAAGATAATCAAATCATGGCAAGTTCATTTTAAGCTTCCGTTCAGTTTAGTCATAGAAGTTGAAATTGATCTTGATTTGAATTGAACATTGATCTTCAGTTGAACAGATTGCAGTTACCGAGTCGAGATGAGTCTCTTAGAAAATACTGAAACATCGGCAAGGTGTGTTTTTTCAACTCCTTTCCTGTGCTGAGCGAAACGAGTTCAAATCATGAAAAGCAACTTCGACTGAAAATCAAACCAGTCTCCAAATTAGCTGCAGAAAAAGCCGACGTTTTATTAGGTTGCCTCATACTTATAAAAAATTCATCACACGCACTTAGTTTCTAAATCCCCCCACTCACAAACATCAGAAAAAAATCAACGTTCAGGACATCTAAACGTTTACTCACCCAATCAAAGTGTAGAGCTGCCAGCAAAATGAAGTGCAGCGAATAGGCGCCTGAAAAAGACAACACAAAGCATTTTAGCGAACAAGTTAAGTCGCAAACTTTCCTCACGTTTCAAATTCAATGAGCTTAAAGAAAATTTCATAAATTTCAAAAGAATCTAATGTGTTGCTAGCTTTTATGTATGGAATTAATAAGAACAGATATTTACACGCTAAAATACGACGCGATAATGAACTGACGGATGATTTCAAGCTTATGCCTACGAATGGAACCTACTAATGGAGGGCAGCCACCTAATGGAGGGCAGCCACCTAATGGAGGGCAGCCACCTAATGGAGGGCAGCCACCTAATGGAGGGCAGCCACCTAATGGAGGGCAGCCACCTAATGGAGGGCAGCCACCTAATGGAGGGCAACCACCTAATGGAGGGCAACCACCTAATGGAGCGCAGCCACCTAATGGAAGGCAGCCACCTAATGGAGGGCAACCACCTAATGGAGCGCAGCCACCTAATGGAGGGCAGCCACCTAATGGAGGGCCAATAACATTTCACACGTTCTGCAGCACTGAAGCCATAAAAGCACAAATCGCACCCTAGACCTCACCTTTCTTTTATATTTCGATTTTTACACCTCCCTCTTATTCTCTTCTCAATCTTCCACCCCTGCGTAAGGATTTCTTTCCACCCAACACACACACACACCACACACACACACCACACACCACACACCCAACACACACACTGCACACACACGCCACACACACATGCCACACGCACCACACACCACACACACACCACACACACATACACACCACACACACACACCACCGCTCGGCTGCTTCGTAAACGTGTGAAAAAAACGACAAAGCGTCGGCTGCTGCGTGACGAATACGGGGTTGTGATGGTGTGTGGTGACAGAGGGTCTGGTAACAGAGGTCTGGTAACAGAGGATCTGGTAACAGAAGGTCTGATAACAGAGGGTCTGGTAACAGAGGGTCTGGTAACAGAGGGTCTGGTAACAGAGGGTCTGGTAACAGAGGGTCTGGTAACAGAGGGTCTGGTAACAGAGGGTCTGGTAACAGAGGGTNTAACAGAGGATCTGGTAACAGAGGGTCTGGTAACAGAGGGTCTGGTAACAGTGGGTCTGGAAACAGGAGGGTCTAGAGGGTCTGGTAACAGAGGGTCTGGTGACATGGGGTCCGGTAACAGAGGGTCTGGTAACAGAGGGTCTGGTAACAGAGTTCTGTGAAACAAGGCTCGATTAGATAAATTTTGGAACGGTAGAGGACGGAAAGAGAAAGTCTGGAAAATAGGGCCTCAGAAATAGGGAGTCAAAAAAAAAGGCCTGGATAAATATGACCTCGAATAATTGGGCATGGAAAAATAGCGCGTGGTAAGACAGAGCCTCAAAAATAAGGCCTGAGAAGGTCCATCCTGAAGGGAAAGGTAACCTTGAAAGCAAGGCCTGGAAAGGTAACGTCTGGAGAGATAAGGTCTGGAAAGATAAGGTCTAAAAAGATGGAATCTAATAATCTAAGGTGTGAAAGATAGGGTTGTTACAGATAAAAGTTCAAATAACTTTTAGGCTGGAAAGATAGGGTCTAGAAAGATTGGGTCTCCAATGATGGAGTTTGAGGGTAGGAGTCTAGAAATACAGGATCTCGAAACACCAAGTCAAAAATTGAAGGTAAAACCATGAATAAGACGAATGGTTCTTGGAAAACGAATCTAGATCTACTGTATGTGGCGTTGTAAAGTAGTGTTTCAATAGGAAAAACGTAGAAGGAAGAACGTCATAAAAGAGACGGAAGAAGAGGTGAGGAAGAGGAAGTAAGAGAAGGAAAAAAACACTGGTTTGCAAAGACTGAACAGCATCAGAAGAAATTCAAGACTACACTCGAGGTGAAGCAACACTGTACAGAAAAAAAGAACGGAGAAATTAAAGAGGGAGAATGTGTGCTGCATTGCGCAACGGGGGTAGTCTGAGTCTGTCCTTCGAAGGAAGGCGGGTATGGAACAGACGGAAATAGAACAAAAAAAGTGAAAGCAGAAGAAAGGCAGGAGTGTGGCATTCGGCTCGGACAGACGTACAATGGAGACACACAAGGCACAATAGAGAGGGTCTGGATGCAGCCGGCGTGTATGGGAAATTATCGAGCTCTTTGAACGAGGGTGGGAAAAGTCTCCAGATGTGGTGTGATTCAGAGTTACCGCATAGATTAGCTTTTTGCGGCCAGAATCCTCAAGTTTGGGCTTTTTTCAAACAAAATTTGACCATTTACACTGCTCAGTACTTGGCAACCTGCAGAGCTGTTAGGCCCTTTCGTGTGTAAAGATTCCAGACCTGAGGATTTTGGACGGAAAAATCCCAATCTGAGATCCCTGGTTTGGCAATCGAACTGAAAACTGAGCGTCGAGCAACGAAGGACGAGGCGTGATCGAACGCAGCAGCGTGGACTGAGGTTCATGGAAAAACGTTGATTACGGGGAATTTTTTGTGAAGATGCTCCGACGGGAAAACGTGAAGAGCAGTTTTGTAGTAAGTCAGAAATTTGACGGAGTATGACAAACACGAAGTACGAAAACAGCGAATATGAAGTAGTGTTATCAGCTTCAATGAAGATGAGTATAACATGAATGCTGAGAGCAGAAAAAGGATAAAAAAGCAATAAACGAAATAGCAAGAATAGTCACTTTTAAATAGACATTATTACTTAGCGAGTATAATAAGTCAGAACTAAGAATATACACGAAAGATGAACATTTCGATCGCAAAAGCTATTTCAGCATTTGAGGAAACACAGATATTTTCATAGAGTTAAAAAAAATATACACATTTATGGTTAACATTTGTGATTGCGAACAGGAAATTTGCAAGGGAAAGGAAGATTGAGAATCATTTAAAACCGGTTTGCTTTTCATGATAAAAAGAGACTAAAATTCGAAGATCTGTTTAGCTAGAAGCGGTTGAGAGATAGAAAAAAACTCCCCTGAAGTTCCGCAGTTAGAATTTTTAAAAGCACGAGAAGAGAGAGTTCGAATCTGAACGCAGTTTAAGATAAAAGGCTAAAGCTGAACACAGAAACAACAACGGCGGGCCAAAAAGTAAAACCGGAAAGCAATAACATCACGCCAAGGAACTTCGACGGCATTCAGAGCATCGTCCGACGAACAAAAAATGGAAGGGAGCGAATTATTTACAGCTCGAGTTTAAAATGGGGCTTTGAAATACGGCGAACAAAGCTTCCAAAATGCCGACGCTAGCTGGAAAAAGGTGTTCGGAATTAATAAAACTCAGGTAGAGGTATGGTGAAAATTGCATGAGAAAATGCGTAATGGTTACAGGTTTTCCCATGAGTGTATGGAATGAAATTATTTTCGAATAATTTCGCATAAAATAGTATGCATCAATCATTACGAATTCTAGTAAAAGAAGAGAAAAATTTAGGCCCTCAGTTGCATCCCGAAAGTTATCGTTCGGTGATCAGAAAATTACGAAGATGGGTATTTGATGAGGTTGATTTCATAGTATATTTAATTCAAGTAATATAATGATGGATCAAAAGAATATCACATGCAATATTTCATTCACAAGTTAACTCAAAATTTAGATTATTTTCTATCCGCTGATGACTACACGTAATGAACATTATCCGTACGGTGAAAAGCGAACTTTCGAGCTTGAGATGATATGTTATGCTGATGACGGAATACGTCTTGGTAAAAACTTCAATTCAGCATTACAGCAATTCTACGCAGTAAAAATAAAGCAGCTTTGCAAATGTCGTACACGCCACTCTCATAGCATCACAACAGTTTTCCTGCGCAGTGGCTACGCGAGTCTCTGCAGTAATTCCGTCAGGTAACTCCACTGATCGGAGACGTACCGCAGTGAGTGGCTGTAGCGTGATTCTCTCTATTGGCCTATTGTGTTTTCTGGTAGTACAGGGTGGCGCATAAGTAACGCACATTTTTGAAGGTAAATTTTATAGATTTATTACCGCAATATT
Source organism: Platorchestia sp. MABIK (assembly GCA_014220935.1). NCBI lineage: Eukaryota > Metazoa > Arthropoda > Malacostraca > Amphipoda > Talitridae > Platorchestia > Platorchestia sp. MABIK. The sequence goes on from JACJUY010005146.1 coordinate 53,582, forward strand.
CACTGGGAATCTGTAGACAGGATACGACATGTAAATAAACTTTAAGAGTTCCTTTATCGTTTGCAATTTACCCTATCGTGATACATTTCATAGTTTATTTATAATTAATTTTCCTAAAAGGGTGCGTTACTTATGCGCCACCCTGTATAAACTGCAGTAGCGCCTACCTAGTTTCCACGGCACTCAACTTCTAGCAACTGAATCATGCCCTCATTTAGCTTTAATTGAGGATTTAAGAAAATTTCGGTTGTGACTCCTGGTCGGTCAGCAGCATTATGAAAATCCCATCCTTGGCCACCGGTGGCGCACGTTACGGTTAAAGTGTTAAAGTGCCTCACGGGAAGAGCAGCAGAATACCATTGGAGACACAGTGCCGATACTTATGGGAGACTAAAGTATTCGGATCTTTTCCAGAAAAGCCCCGCCACTACTGCCACACACAAGTTCACCCACTTCCAACTTTCAAAATAATGCACCTATCGACTTCAAATTACTCTCTAACGAAAGAATATTTTAATTATTTGCTTGAGAGTAATTTGACGTCGATAGGTGCACTATTTCGAAAGTTACAAGCGGGTGAACGTATGTGTTGCATTAGTGGCGAGGCTTGTCTGGAAAAGATCCAAGTGTCCTGACCCACCTGTATACGAAGTGGTAGTACTTATGCAGTATTTTACAATGTTGTACAGATGAGAGTAAATTCATCCAAGTACATCGTCCATGATGCGGTGCATGTAAGTGAGCACGTTAAGTTCGAGGACCGTTTCATATTTTACATCGAATGATGAGAGGCGGACTAGCTACGTGATTGTTTTAACACATTGGCGACGTTTCCGCGGATGTTAACGAAATGGTTTGGTTAGGTTGCGCGTAGCAGAATTTGAAAACGGACTCGACTGCTCAAATGCATTTACATTTTTTTAAGAGGCACGGGCGGGAAATATGATTGAGGCACAAAATTCCACGTTTTTTACTGGAGTTTATTTTGCAACGTTGGAGTGGAAAACCTGAGATGCTATTTATTCATGCTGGTATGTAAGTGCGGTATATACCTAGTGGTGCACATAAGTGCCACTACGCCGTCAACGTGTTAAGTACCATCGTGTGTTCAAGTATTTAAATTAAATAGAATAGTTGAGGCTCAAAAAAATTTACTTAGAGTTTATTGAATATCTTACAATAAACTTTAGCTGCATATTCAATTCAAAGATAAGCAAGTAAGCACAAGGACATTCCTTGTCCTCTCGAGTGCTTCAAAACGATTTTAATTTTTGAAATACTCAGTTTTCCATTTTTTGAAATATTGAAAGAAAAGTCACGATACTTTTATTCTTATTCAGGTATTCAGGTTTTAATTCTCGAGGCGATTGCCTTTCTGAAAGACTTATAATCAAGTTTGGGTTGTCAGAGAGCGACACGGAGCTGCTCGCATTCTCCTCTGCCGAGCACTTAACTTGTACATTAAAATATTCTTCATTCAAAGTCGCTTTCTAGTTCATAATTTGTTTGCAACAAATTTCAAATCTCATGAATTTTGAGTTTCAACGTTGCTGATGTCTTCGAAACGACTCAGGTACTGGAAATACAAAAGATATTCTTTACTGATATATTCAAGGAATATGTTCATGAAAATTTCCCGATGTTGTTCCACAACAATCGTCAGGAATGAATTTTTAATGTGTAAAAACTTAAAAAAACGATAATTTGTGTGTTCTGGCTAAAAAATTTCATAGATTTGCCTAGCGTGTCGGTTGCACGACACGCTGGCCAAAGCATCGGAGTAGAAAACTAGGAAAAGGGCACCCTACTTGCACGTAAAGATTAGCTCACTTCTAAAAAACTGTCCCCCAAAAGCTGGGTAGCAAGAAGCGTTGGTATGGATATAAGGAGCGTTTGCGGCGCCAGCCACGACGGCAATCTGTCGAGAACATACACTGCCCAATCCAAAATGAAACAATTATCTGTAACATTTTGAATTTTTTGAAGAACGAGGTATGAATTTTTGAAGAATTAAATTTGCACGCATCAGTGACGTAAATTCTTTACACGCAAAATCGTAAGGAATTTATTTACGTCATAGAACATAGAATCAGTGCATCTCTTAACGAAAGCATGTTCACGTAGAAGTAACATTTTCAAATAAAGTCTTTTTCGGAACAAAACTTTATTACCATAAATTTTACTCATCATCTAGAAAAAAGTTCAGAGTCGCAATGCTCTCAGGTCACGTTTCTTTTCATCTTCAAATTAAATTCAAAAACAAAACAGTCACTCGATTGTTTCAATATTTTTGGTCAACGCGTTCACTGAAAGTTCGCAAGATGTATATCCAATTACTGATGCAATCGCTGCTTCAAAAATGCTAAGATTCTTAACGCTTTTCTCGTCCGTCTGGATTTTGGTGCGCGGAATTGACTGCACGCAGCGAACTTTTTTGATTCTGGAGAAAACTTTCTCACCCGTCTGGATTTTGTTATGCAGATGGACTGCACGCAGCGAACTTTCTGGATTCTTTCAGCGAACTTTCTGGATTCTGGAGCGAACTTTCTCGCCCGTCTGGATTTTGATAAGAAGAATTTACTGCACGCAGCGAACTTTCTGGATTCTGGAGCGAACTTTCTCACCCGTCTGGATTTTGTTTTGCAGAATTGACTGCACGCAGCGAACTTTCAGCACGCGTGTGGGCAGCGTAAGGACGATCGAGACACCGAGGGGCGGATTTTCAAGCAGTTTTACAATGTTGTACACATGACAGAGTAAATTCATTCAAGGCGACTTTACTAAGCTGAGGGTTGTCTCGTTTTTGCGGTTTTAAGATCAAAAGTGACACCAAATCATGAATGAAGATCTTAGTTGCAGACGTTCCAGAATTTAAAATTAGAGAGGGAATTCTACAGTTCCTATAACCCGTCCAACTGCACTGAACGTAGAGTTTCGTAGGTGTTACGATACCCATGTGTGATTATCAACTGAGGATTCTTAATGCTTAGACATTTTAAAAACCAATGTAATTCATTTTTTGTATCAACTTTATTGAGAATAATTTGTTTTTTCTTTTTATTCCTTTTTTTAAATTCTGCAACATCTACTGTTGAAATGTTTATTCATGCGTTGGTTCTCCTTTTTACCTCAAGATTGACACTTTCCAGATGTCGACAGATGAGCAATTCAGTTTTAACTATTTCTAAGCAGAATTTGAGTGCAAAGAGCACTCTGCACTCGGCAGCTCTGCTGGGGTGCCTGATGCTGAATTCTCTTTGTGCTCGAGTTTCATTTGATTAAAATCCGATCTGAAACCAACAGCTGCCTCTTAGGATCCACGCATCCTAACAATTTCTCTTTGTGTTGCGAGTGACTGAAAAGCTGCACAGCAGAGATTTTCCACGGACCTAACGAATCGAAGCTAATTTTGACAGTTTTAATCGGCGTCCGAAGTCATTTCACGATCTTTCTATCAAAGATCACTAAAAGAGCTAGTGTTGTAATTGTTGCATTTACGAGAAATTTACCTAGACGTCATGGAAGAGAAGTCTACATCACGCCTCGGTGCACACGCGTCCATGCGTGCTCATGAAATCCGGCCAATGCTGTGTCTAATTCAAGTTTCAGTTCTTGCAATCGGCTGGTCGTTGCAGAGAAAAATAACAATCGCATTCGAATGACCGTCACTTCAATGAGTTATTATACGCTTTGTCCTCTGTACATGGAAGGGTACGTCGGAATACATTCAATGCCCTGCGATGTTGCAACGCATGACGAACCCAAGCGCTCATAATAGCTCATCCATCCCTCCCTCTTCTGCCGCAGGTCTCATCCCTCTCTGCCACCCCAGTCAAAAAAACAAAATGTCTCCCTCCTCTCTAAGCACGCGTTGGCCAAGCGAAACAAACGCCAACGATCGATATGCAGTGCTTCACAAAGCTTTTCAAACAAAGCATGATGGCTGTATTTCCAGACCATGTTCTACTTTAATGCTTTTGAGGATATGAAAACAAAGAAAAGGTCCTTTTTAAATGTTTGTATATTAAAACAAATTGGGCTATAATAAAAAAATTAAATATATCACTCACATTTATGTTTTTTAATGCAAAAGAAACGTAAACAAAACTTTAGATATGTGGAAAAGAAATCGTGAAAAAAATGAGGAAACAACTATCATTTCACTTTAATGACGAGAAGCTCCTCTTTTCTCCACCAAAACTTCATATATCCTATCTTCGATACTTGAAGCTAGCTTTTCAGGTATTCCTGAGGAAATTTGGTCCATACGCTTCTGAATGTTTTTAATCCAGATCTTATAATGAATAGAATTTCCTTCCATTTTCCCTTTCTTACGAAGTATCGCCACACTTTCTCGACGACATTCAAGTCAGGAGAACTTGCTGGCAACGACAATACTGTGATGTCTTGCCCATAACGAACTTCATTGTGACTCGAACATTGTGGACCTAGCATTATCGTGCTGGAATATCCAGTTATCACCACATAATCTCCTTCCTTCATCTTTTAGCGGTGTATCCACTCAAGCATCATTGCTGGAATATCCAGTTATCACCACATAATCTCATTCCTTCATCTTTTTTTATTGAAACGTATCTTTCAACAAACGTATCTTTCAACGGATCGTATCTTTCTTTTTATTTGAAACGAATCTATTATTGAAACGTATTTTCGAAACGTATCTTTCAACACCTGAACGTATCCTGCTGCATACATTCGTCCGTCACAATCTGTAATTCCATGGTTCCAGATGCAGCCATTGCGTCTCATACAATTACTCCTCCGCCTTTACTTACTGGGGTGTAAAGGTTCTCTGGAGCACTTTCTTTGCCATGCCAATAGTATTCTAGACCGTCTTGTCTGTCTAAATTAAATTTGTTCTCAAATGCGAACACAACACTGTTCCATTGGCCAACCCATGCCTGGTTGTTTTTTTAGCAAATTTGAGCTTTCGCTCTTTGTGCCTTCGAGAGAACTTTGGCCTTTGCTTTCTTTTAATGTTGAAGAATCTATAATTGATCGATAATCTTTGGGTTATCCTTGTTGTAGCATTACCATCAGTTTTATCTTTAAATTTCAGACAGGATAACGCTCTATTTGATTTTAAACTTTTGATAAATCTTATACCCATTGCAGTTGTTATGATTTTTGGTCGTCCTCCTGAAATTTTGTTCAAATATCCATTTGCATTTTTCAAATATGACTGCACAGCCCTCGGTAATCTTCAAATTTTTTAGTGATGTCCCTAACTGGTAACTATCAATTTATGAAAACCATGATTTTCAGCTCTCAATTTCAGTTCATTTGCACCTTTCCTCATGATGTTAATCAACTTTTTGAGTTTTTAGTCCATTTATCCTAGAACTCTGGAAGGTTATGAGAATATTTAATCTCAATTTGCAATTAGTTAATTGATTTTACACTCATATATCATAAGATTTGTCACAATGAATATTATTAACGAAATCAGAAAAAATGAGCAATATTCCGTTTAAATTAGTTTTGAACTCAAATATCATCAGAATTAATCGTATCTTATTCAGGGAACTTATTTCGTTATACTAGGATTAATATTAAGTAAGAATTTAATAGCGAGGAATAAGGCTTTGAAACTTATTTCTTTTTTTCCAGAGCATTTTGTTGAGAATGACTCATTGAGTCGAAACGTTCAATTTAAACAGTAAAGCTTTTAGTATAAAATGTTAAGTTTCAAAGCCTTATTCCTCGCTATCATTTTCTTGGTCAAAATTTGTAAAAATACAAACCGGCATGTCCTTCCATAAAATCAAGAACAAATAGCCAAAATTCAAGTTTTTATTGTTACTAAAGATATATGTCAAGCAGATGCAAACGTGTCGGAGGTGTAAAGTGCATTCTTACAACATGGAAGTCCAACATGTAAAGCTGTATTATCTATTCGGTACATTTTTCATAAATTTGGATACATTTCTATTGTAATACATTTTCCATATTGTATGTATTATTTGTCACTGAGCATAAAAGCTAGATTTGAAGCGTCTAAGTATAATGTTGATGTAGTTTATTGTAATTTCATTTTATGTTTTTTCTAAATTGGAAGTATTGTTCGGCACTGAGTATAAAGGCTAGATTTTAGAGCGTCTAATTATTTTATACAGCAGAGGCAGAATTCGAGTTGTGAAGCCAAAATAAAAATCTTGGTGAACCGCATTAAAAATAATTCATTAAACTAAACTGAGGCGAGGAATTTCGAGGAGTTTCAAAAGCTACCATGTAACATTTTCATCGTTACAGCCAAAGCAAGCATGTCTTCTCATACATATGTAGCTAAAAACCATAAAAATTAATGTATGATACCTCCGTTGAAGTTCCAATGCGCAGCAATTTATACCCCACAAAAACCGATATATAAATGAAAAAGATATGACTAAGATAAGATAAGGTGCGTTACAAGATAAGAGGTCAATAATTTGAGACAAGACAATAACAATTTCGCTGGAAAACAAGATTAACATAGACGAAGCGACGGCGCGAAAAAGATGAAGTCAATATTTGGAAACAAGGTAAAGGTGCTAAGAAGAGGCGAATAACAGAATAATATAAGACGAAATTACGGTGCAGAGAAGAAGACATGAATACATTAAGACGAGAATGCCCTACATAGAACAGACGACGTGCTGTACAACAACATGTACGACTCGACGCCGCTGAGGCCGACGAGAAGACGTGGACAATCAGCAGATCTTGACGTACAGACGTGAGGGGGAAGAGATCAGTGATAGGTTCACGTAAGTTCTCAGGAAGTTAATTAACAGCGCAATTTTGAGTGAAAGCTCTCAGTATCAGGGCTTGGTTCACCTGAGTTCTCAGGAAGTTAATTAACAGCGCAATTTTGAATGAAAGCTCTTAGTATCAGGGCTTGGTTCACCTGAGTTCTCAGGAAGTTAATTAACAGCGCAATTTTGAGTGAAAGCTCTCAGTATCAGGGCTTGGTTCACCTGAGTTCTCAGGAAGTTAATTAACAGCGCCATGTTGAATGCAAGCTCTCAGTAGGACGGTAAGAAACTCTTCGTTTAGTCACATAGACCATAATCTCTAAGCAAACTTAGTCCGCTTATCAAATCATCCATCCGTTATGATGCCTGTGATGCCTCAAACAAATATGTTTGTGAGTGGAAAAATCCAGACATCATTCGCGGAGGATTCTCGTACCACACTTTGTTATTCAACAGGTACACAAAAAGTGAAAAATGAAGCAATCAACGTGTGATCTATTCAAAGATCAAGTCAACCAGCAAAGGATTCAAGAGGCGACCTAGTGACATACAGAGTGATATATGAAGATGGGTCCTACTAAAATCTTTGATAACTTCCTCTACACTGGATGTATTTTGAAAAAAAAAGCATTTATGCAATCCTGAAGAACACCAGTTTTGGTTATTTTCCAGATAAGCCCTGCCACTAATGTAACGCATATGTTGTGTGCTTCGTGTGCTTCAGTTGTGTGAAACAGCTCAATTGTGTGAAACAGCTCAATTGTGTGGGACAGCTCAATTGTGTGAAACAGCTCAATTGTGTGAAACAGCTCAATTGTGTGGGACAGCAGCATTTGGTGTACTTTAACGGTGCCCACACTCTAGCACGCGTCTCTGCCTCCTCTCACTCTGTCAAAACTTAGCCCTCAAACTAATTTCAATTATTTTTTTTCGCTCGCATCATGTGTCCGTCCCCTCTCCCCAGGCTACACGCATCCCCTCACCTCCCACCCTGAACCACGTGCTTCGATCTGCACCCCTCCATGTCATCCCTCTGCCCTGCACCTCGCGCTCCCTGCCCCAGTCATCACAGAGAACTTTAATCTCATCTGAACTTCCCTCCTTGGCCCCTCGCGTGCATGAGAGCACCAATAACGCGAGACGCCCTCCACCCCAGGCATCAGTCCTCCGAGCTGAACAGTATACAAAGTTTTGCCGCTTCAATGGTGCAAAATTCCATGTGTTCTGTGCTGTAGAAGAGTTTTCTTTAAATCTTAAGCAAGTTATCATTATTTTAAGGGCTTGCTACTGGGACGGAAGAGGGTGCAATACTCCGCCACTGAGGTTTCGCAACCTTTGAGCAGTTGCCTGCTCCCCTGCTCTCGCCAATGCCGGAGTGTCTTGCGGAGTCTGTTTCTGGAAGTATGTGGAGTCTGGTTCTGGAACTATGCGGAGTCTGATTCTGGAACTATGCGGAGTTTGGTTCTGGAACTATGCGGAGTCTGGTTCTGGAACTATGTGGAGTCTGGTTCTGGAACTATGAGGAGTCTGGTTCTGGAATAAGTTGTGAGTATGTATAGATCCTGTATTCTCATATAATTACAGTAAATCTAGTCATTGAAGGTCTGTTAGAGGTCCTGTACATGTTGTCGTTATCAAAAAATTAGGCGGAACCATGGGATCTTGGGATAAAATGTTAATGGTTTGTGTGGAACGCACCGCCAGAAGTTTGGGATGAATGTTTGGGGTCGATTAATACCTTGAGCATAAATAATAAATTTCACATTTTTGTAACGGTTTGCATATACGTACGACTATGTACGAGCCTCATTTTCAACAAGTCTCAGAGCGTTAAAGGAAAAACAAAAGTGCATTATGTTTAGTAACTGTCGCTTTCAGTCAAGTAAAATTGCCGACAAAATCATTAGCGTAATTTAAAAAGGATGTTCTCTGTCGAAAAAAAATGATTCAAAATTTCACTTAGTGTAAAAACTATATGTCCTTATATTTGTCACCAACAAGGTTAAACAACAACATAAAACACTTGTCAATTTCTTCAAAAATTCTCAACTTTAACGTGAAAACCGAAAACTGAAACTCAAAGTAATTGCGCTGCGATGTCACCTACTTGAAAAACTTCGAAAGAAGATCATGCTTTGAAGGACTTCAAAAGAAATCTCAGTAGGATGTAACTCCTGTAATTCTTAGGCTACTTCGCCCTGTCCTTAATGATCCAATCAACTTCACAAATTGTACGAAAAAGAAGACTAGAGCTCGGTCGGACACAAGGAAAATTGCTCAGCGTAAGTAGAAACATGTCTTTTAGGTAATGTTTCCATGGAGGACTTGTATTTTCTGATGAAAATAAGTTTAACGTAGACGGCGATGATAAACTTGCAGTTGCTCGAATCAGTTATTAAAGGAAAATTGAGATTTCTTAAGAGATATTTGTTTTAAAACTTCTTAATTTATGGGGGCCTCTTAATATAAATTGACTTAACAATTACGAACGAGTACAAGAAGGCACAGAAGTACGTTAATATGTTAGAAAAGGCTTATTTCGCTTTGCTGACGTACATTGAATTTAAATTTATTATAATCAGAGCTATAATTGGATTCAATAAATTTTATTGATAAAAGCAATTCAAGAGTGCTAACACAAAGAAGTGAAATTAGAAAACCAAATTTAGTGCATAAACCAAAACCCAAAGATAAATGAAATAGACTAATTTCTAAGGAATCTCATTTTAGAGCAAAAAATCCTGAAACCCAAAGTTGAGTTAGATATTTCAAAAGAGATCAAAAATCAAGCTGTATTCCTATAACATCCATCCCGCTAACCCAAACAACTTCCCCTCTCCCATCACATCCCAGCTGCAACCCTACAGCATCCTCCTCTCCTCCCAGATTCACACCTCCCCCACCAAAAACCCTACTCCCTCCCCCAAAATACCCCCTCCTTCCTCC
>JACJUY010005147.1:18274-49202 GCA_014220935.1 Platorchestia sp. MABIK
TCAGCTAATCGCGTCCTGGCGAAGATGAAAGAAAATTACGTAAATATATTACGAAAGTTTTCCGTTTCGTAATAACTGTAGGTAGAAGATTATCGTGTCGGGTCGTAGCCCGCAGAAGGTAAGTTACACGTTATATAGGAAGTTACAGTTATACGTTATATAGGAAGTTACAGTTATACGTTATATAGGAAGTTACAGTTATACGTTATATAGGAAGTTACAGTTATACGTTATATAGGAAGTTACAGTTATCGTTATATAGGAAGTTACAGTTATCGTTATAGTTATACGTTATATCACCAGGTGAATTTAAGAGAGCGAATTCAATGGAAGCTCAATGGCAGCGAAATCACTGGTAGACCTACGCCAAGTCTACGTGAACTAACCTCAGCTGCCATCAAGTAGGGAGTTCCGTAGACGACGCTGAGTTCCAAAGACTCCTGTCCAGGCACGGATTCCCATGGTAGACCTACGCCAAGTCTACGTGAACTAACCTCAGCTGCCATCAAGTAGGGAGTTCCGTAGACGACGCTGAGTTCCAAAGACTCCTGTCCAGGCACGGATTCCCACGCAGTAATGGGTTGCCGAGAAGAGGAAGGCGGGGCAGTGCAGTGCGGTGCGGCGAGGTAACTTACTCCCTCATGGTTCCCCTCCCGAAGTTAGGGCGCATTATTACCGCCAATGCTCACGCCCATTGCAGCCTTAGGTGAGCGGTCAAAATGGCCTAGAGGAACGCCTCGAAGTTGCGTGACGGGCTGTAACTAGTAGAGGCATGAGGCAGCTGTCCGGTGGTTGGTGTTCTGCTGGTATGGCTTGCGAGTGGTTTAGAACACGGTTTTTTCTACCAGCCTCCAGTCATAACAAAGTAAATTGGAAAGTTCACATGACTGGAGCAGCCTACCAGTGAAAAGGAGCTTCCTTTTAATGAAATTATTTTTGTTTTCTTTAACAGCTTATGGAACTCAATTTCAGACCATTATTTAATAAGTACGAACAGTAAAATTGCGTTAATATCAACAGACAGAGATAGTGACCATGATAAGCTCTCCTTTTCAAACAATCATCAACACTTTGATACATACGTTGAAACAGGGAAATGGGCGAATTATTTTAATACCTTCGTTTCAACTTAGGTAAAAATTTAAAAAAGTCAATAAAATTAGAGTAGAAAATTAATAAATAAATTCAAACATAAAACTACCTCTCAAATTCAATCATCATATGGTAAAAAATCTAACTGAGTATCAGTTTTCAAAATCATTCCCACGAAAATCAAAAAATTTAAAGAAACCTATTGGTCGTCGAGCGCCTCATTTCAAAATCAAAATCATACATGCAATCACGTAGCCAGTCACTGCATTGGAAAACCACCCCTGAACGATTGTCGTGCCTCCGTAAAGCCTCCGACCTACGATCAAAGTCACACCAAAAAATCATCATCGGTCCCAATTTGAATGTGTACACGCATTGCAAACGCAATAGAGGACTTCAAACGGTCGCTCAAAATAGAGCTTATCCTTATTTTAGCTGGAGAACATTGTCTCCTCTACGCGTTAACGATTCAGCGTGCATCTCAACAAATCTCACAATGTTACCATTTATCTCTAAAAAAACATCAAGACGGAAATCGTTAGTAACGAAGATCAATGTGCACAATTCATTCACAAGAATAATGGCAACTTCAAAATACTATTAGGTAATCGAATAAAAATACTTAAATCATGCTGTTGAGGAGCTCAGTCCCCAAATAATTATTAATGTGACAAGAATACAAATTCGAAAATTCAATGGAACAGAAAATGGCATTTGTGAAACAATAATTTTCCCCACATCGAATCAAATAACTTGTCCGGTGGGCATTCATTGAAAACATGGGTACTACGATACCCTTCTAAAAGTGAGCAATGAAAATCATGATGATTTAAGCTCAACTCTGTGACTAAATAACATTGGTCAAATTAAATTTTCACTTGTAACTGATATCACAACAGTAAACTGGGTAAGATTGAATAAGAGGTTAATGCCAAATGCTCCGCTGAAGCTCCCAAATACACTACCTCAAATGAAATCCGTCTTTAAAGACGAATAATATGAAAATAAACCGTATAAATGCTCGCAGTCTCAATGATAAATAGAAGACATAAAAGTAATGTTGAATCAGCGACATCGATATTTTATTCGTACATGAAACAGGGTTCTACTCATCAGTCGAAAATTCTTATTTCAAAAACACCGGGTACACATTGTACCGTTATGAGCCAAGAGTAAAAGAAGTAGCAGTTCATGCATTTTTATTAAAGACGTCTACTACTCAACATCTTTGCTTCCAATAAAAGAAAAGTGCGATGACGTAGAAATGGTGGGGCTCAATGTTCAAGTAAACAAAAGCAATTCTTTCATTATCAGGAGATTTTATAGGCATCCATCAGCAGCTCTATATACAAATTAGAGTTCATAGAAAATACCTTTAAATTAATCTCAGCAGACAAAAAGTTTTTAATATTTTTGGGTATTTCAGCAAAGATTTGGCAAAAAAACAATCAGCTAAACAAAATATTGTACACACTTAATTTGCAGCAAATGGTTCAAGAACAAACACACATTACTAAGACTTCCCAAACTTTTCAAGACCCAGCAATTTCAAATAATCTACGAGCAGTACTCAGCATAGAGATTTGGCTCCATCGGTAGAATGTCATCAATATTCAACAAAAAAAAGAAATTCTGTTGTGTGACCTATGTATATAACCCATGAAAAACTACTACTCCCCAGAAGTATTCTAAGAAAAGCGATTCGACAGATGGAGTAGATTTCAAAGCATGGAAAACACCGATGAGGAAAATTTACAAATTTCTCTTTTTGATGACAATTTCGTATTAGCCGTTCACCCTTCACCACAAGGAAAGTTAGGCCAAGACATGATGAGTGGATAATAGATCAGAAAAAAGAGTTGAGAATAGCTATTAGAAATTACCAGCGAGAATGTGAACTCGACAATAATTCTACAAAGAACTTTTGGCGGAAAAAAGAAATCCGAAAAGAACGTTGAAAATAATAGGGGAAATTTTTCATTATAAAATCTCAGCCTATAAAAGTTATTTTGACAACCCCTTGAAATTGGCAAATAATTTCAAAACTTTCTTCTCGAAAGATGGAAAAGACACTTTTAATGATGTATCTAGACTCGTTCCAAACTCCCCTACAGGTGCAAATCTAACCTATTTTTCGTACCCTAATCCGAGAAACAAATGGAGACCAAGGCCAGTGAGTATTATAGAGATACGAAAAATTCAATTCTCACTAAAAAATACTGAAGCAGTTAGACATGATGGTATTAGCTTTAAAAATACAGGATGTTTCAGAAGAAGAGGTACAAAATTGCACCCAACGCAGTGAATCGCCTAATAAACTCTGTTTCCTTTATGAAATTTTCCGATAGAAATTTAGATTTTTGAGATATTAGCTGTTTATTGTTTTAAGAGAGGATACATAATTGCACAATTACTCGCAATTTTTATTTTGAATTTACTTTTCAAACACTTCTATTCTATGACAGTTTACAATAATAATATTTAGTTTTACTGATATTTGGTAAGAAAGTTTTAGCAAAAGTAAAATTTTAGTTCAGATGAAGATCTCGTGGGCAGAATTACAGTGGGGGCAGGTAAGATTTCTGAAATGTCAGACGTGTTTCCTAATATCCGGCAGTCGTTAAAGCTAAGATGTGAAACGTGCACTGATGTTGGTGGAACATTGTCAGGGCCAAGTTCCCGAAAGATCCCTACGAATTCTAATGGCGGGGACACGCAACCTCGTCTCCCAACTGAACGAAATCCTCGGGTAATGACACATAACGGAACATTTAATTTATTGATAACAAGAGAAAAAAATAAACTTATCTAAAAGTAATTTGGCAGGTGAACCAGCGGCTGTTGTACAGGCCGTGAAGATAATTACAGGAGGATGGCTACTGCAAGGCAGGTGAGGCGACAGGAAACCCAGCAAGCGACGAGGTGTTACACCGTAGCAGGAACAACGGGTGAGCAATAGCAGGCGAGTTACAGCAAGAAGCTAAAGCAGGGCTCAAGCGTAGCTCCACCGGGGCCAGGAGGACGTCCAGCCTACGGGTACACCATCAATGAAGCATTGCTAAAGAGACCCTATAGACTATGTAGATGAGAAGAGAGAGCGAGAGGAAATTCGAACGGGTATGATTCGTTATTAATGCTATCAGAACAAGCAGACTATCAGAAAACACAGACTATCAGAAAATACAGACTACTATCAGAAAGCACAGACTATCAGAAAACACAGACTATCAGAAAACACAGACTATCAGACAACACAGGATTACTCACTCGCCAGAAATAGAGACACCATCAAATGTATAACTATCTAGTTCTCTAGGGTTCTAGCGTGTAGCACTGCAAGGAACAAAAAAAACAATAAAACTCTCTGAACAAACTATATCTAAGACTACATGAATTATTTTACAGCAAGGGGGAGCCTGGAGAGGGCTCCATCCCCGCTCACAGCGAGTGAAATAGACGGTTCGAAAACCGTCTTGTCTTTAATTAATGTTTACATGTTTACATGTTTACATGAATATTGTCACCCCTACAAACATATTTAGAGCAATTTTTGCAGAGTAAACTCAAAATAAAAATTGCGAGTAATCCTTTCATTAAATTTCATCCTTTAAAACAATAAACAGACAATATCTCAAAACCCGAATTTTTTCGAAAAATTTCATAAAGGAAAAAATATTTATTTAGCTATTTTTTACATGGTGTGCAAGTTCGTACTTCTTGTTCTGAAACACCATGTATATAAACGACAGCTTCTCTGTTACAGCACTCCTTTTTTATAATAAATTAATTTATGGCCACAAACAAATTTCCAGTTCAGCGGATATCATCCATCATCAAGCCACTGTACAAATCAGGTGAGGTCAATAAAACATCAAATTACAGACCAATCAGTTTCCTACCAGTTATGTCCAGAACATAAGAAAGTAGTAAAATGCCAGTTTTCATGTCACATGGATGAATCACATTTACTTCAATGCAATCAACATGCTTACATGAAGAATATCAGTTCTTGAGAGTCTTTGCTTAACAGCATAGAAGAAATATAAAATGACATGGACTAAAAAATTCAACTCTCCTACTCATGCTTTATCTCTCTTAGGGGGCGTTCACACTACGAGAGGAGCAGAGCGGCAATAATGTCTGTTTAGGTTTGAATGCAGAAACGCTCGGCTGTTCACACTGCAAGCATAGCGGAGCAGAGCGAAGCGGAGCGGCGAGCAGCGAGCTTTTCTCATTGGCTTCGCCTATGGATCGTCATATCTTACAAGGGTTGAATTTTCGTTTGATTTAAGAAAGTTAATATATAACTTATAATTTGTGCAACTAATCATGTAAAACCTATAACTGATAATGTAACATGTAACATTTCAGTTTAATTCTGCCCATTTAGGTTCATTAAGCATTTATTTTTTTCTTCTTCTGCTTTCTCGTTTTCATTATTTTACTATTGCTTCAATTTAAGAAATCTTCTTTTATTTTCCTTGTTATGTAGTCTTATTTTTCTCGTTATGCTGTGTATTTTATTTATGATCTTTCTGAAGGAATAATTATGTTCGATTTTTTAATTGAGTTTCATTTTTTCCGTAAAATGGGAGGAAAAGAAGGTCGTAGAAAGTGAGGAGGAGGCCTCAATGAGTGTCTAATACACAATAAGCTGCAAAATATTATGAGCTTGGGTGATTTTTTCCAATACTAACGGAAAACATGTCAGTATTTTGAGAATTCTTCGGTCAAAACAAGTCAGTGTTTGTCAGTATTTTTCACTTAGCGTTCTCTGGCACAACCCTGAATTTGAACACAACCCTTAAAGTCCCACAAGACGCTCCTTCGTTCCTCTTGGCCTACGAACACCTGTAGTCCTATAAAGTGATACCTATAAAGTCCTATAGGTATCACTAAAGTCCTAAGTCCTATAAAGTGATAAAGAATTAAAGTGTAGTTTAATTTTGCCTAAACTACTTTGCTTTACATGTTTCCTCAATAAAAATTTGTCAATGTTATTATCACTGGACAGCAAATTTATCTTATCTCCTGGGAAACTTTTCCTTCTATAAGGGATTGTAGTACATCAAAAGTTGCCGGTTTCATCTGTAAATACTCGAAGAATGGCGATTCATCTCTCCTCAGTGCTACGAAGAGATAGTGGTATTCTCCATAGCGATCTCTCCTTACGTTGATGGGATGGACCCAGTGTTTCCGTTTCTGTTTTTTGCTGGCGAGCAATTGGAATGCACCCACGAAATCCTCCATAACGACTGACTCTTGCGTAGGTCCCTCTGCTCCGCTTACATGTGAACACACGCTCCGCTCTGTGCCGCGCCGCTCCGCTTGTAGAGTTTACGCACCCTAAGGCGTTAGACAGTGTTGAGCATAAAAACTCCTGTAAAAAATATTGTAAAAAACGCTCTGTGATTTGAAAGCTACCTACTGAACCGATCTAAAGCAATGTGCTTATATAATAAAAAGTCACCAATTATACGAAATAATTTTGGCGTTCCCCAAAGTTCAACACTGCCGTTCAATCCGCACGTATTTTGATTTCCCCACCATGCTAGCAAAAACAAAAATATCAAAGTATGCTGATGATGTTCAAACTGCCACGACAAGTTATACGAGGATTAGTCAAAAAGTTCTCAGACAAATACCATAATTTTGAACTGAACAGAGATTTACAAGTTTTTACAAGTTGAAACCTGTCCTTAAAGCTTCTTTGGTAACTTGCAGCTGTCTCATCAGTCTATGTCAGGTCAGCATCGAGAGGTTGCATCTCAAAATAGTAATTTTCAACCCTTCAAGTGGCAAATTCTGCGATCATAGCTAACATCAATTTTTAACTAAACTAAATTGGAAACCTGTTAAGATCATCGAAGTTTTACAGCAGGTTTATGGAGACTCTGCACCATGTAGAGCAGTCGTTTATGATTGGATTAAACGCTTTAAAGAGGGAAGAGTCCAACTTGATGACGACCCACGAGGAGGAAGACCCACCACAGCAACAAATGAAGGAAACACCTCTCTTGTACAGAACCTAGTGGAACAAGCCCCCCCAATTCTATCAGGAAGGCATTTACAGGTGGAAACATGTATTACAAAAGTGTATAGACAACAATGTAGCTTATGTAGAAAAGTTAAAAGTAATGAGTTGTTAAATAATGAAATTATGGCATTTGTCTGAGAACTTTTTGACTACCCCTCGTATAGCTGAATTGAAAGAAACAGAAGTCAAAGCTGCAAGCTTTCTCAAGGACCTGAAATCGCGGTATGATCAAAATGGCCTTCAAAATAACGCAAGCAACACGAAAAACATTATTTTTTAATCAAAGAATGTGGTCTGAAAACTTCCAAAATTTACGCTGACGTCTGGAGACGATGAAATCGAGCCTTTCTCTTTGGTGATTGGTGATCACACTTTGGTAATTGATTTGACGAAATGATAACCTTCAAATTACACAAAAAAACAATATAAAGCAAAATTAGCGGAACCATAATATTTCTTCATTGCATTAAAAATACACTTGACGAAAAGTCTTGCTTGGTGATTCAGTCTTTAGTATTATTGCGTTTGGACTATTGCAATCTAGTCGGAGGAGACATACTGCAATATCTTCAAGAATAATTGCAAAAATGGATTAACTTCTTTGTCAAATTGGTGTCCATGAGTAATTTCAGGAAACGCGATCATGCAACCCCTCTCTTATTAATAAAACTTGTCTGGATCCCAATACCAGAAAGATTCCACGTAAAGTCGACAAGTGACATGTACAAAATCTGGAGCTGCAGCTACCTCCCTCAGCGTCATGAAGACGTTGTAGTTTCTTTTACCCAATATTCTGAACAAAAAAAAACAATCGAAGGAATGATGTCTTAATTATCGTTCAATTGATTTGGCACAAAAAGCTTTCACAGTTTCTGGAGTTTTTGTGGGATAACATTCCTCAGTATAAAAAAACTCAAAAACTGTAAAAGAATTTAAGGTAAACGTGTCCCGCCATTTCGCCTTTCTGTAAAAGGGAATAACGTACTGTAACATTTCGTTGTAAATTCGAACTTAACGATCGACCGCTCGCTTTAAATCTGCTTACTGCCACTCTGAGGTCAGTTTTTCAAACTCTATGATGCTGAAATACCTATGCTTGTTTTAGTTAATTTTGGTAATTTCTTATCCTCCCCACTGCGAAGACCTACCTCACAATGACCTGTAAAGCGCAGTTGATTATGAAACCACAATTAGGTTTATTTCTAATCTATGTGCCGATGTTTTGCAACTATTGGTAACTTCGAAGCAATACCAATCTATTGTCGTGTTCCTACTTTATCTCATGTACCCATTTCTGTATGTATGACAGGGAATAACGAGAATATATGAAGCCTAAAAAATCATTTTTGTTGTTCTTAGACTGTAACTTAATTTTTCAGAAAATTCCTCCAGATAATTAGAAACTAGCTCATTTTTAAGTATCTAAGCGTTTTTTTTCTTAATTTTTTTCGACTACACTGAGAAAACAGCAATGATGTAGAAAGGATGAGCGGGTCCGGGCCTACTTGTGGTAGGCAAGCTTGCGAGGGACGTCCACAGCACTGACCGATCTGCGGCCTAACGAGCACCGGCACAGCTTCACATACTGGCTTGTTTCGAACAGTTCGGATAATTATTGTTATATTTACTAAGCTGACGCATTTTGGAAACTACCTTTGCTAACACCACCATTCAGTAGGGTTAACGCTACATTCGCGTGAACTCAGTACAAGTTTGAATTTTATTAGATTATTTTTCCGTCACTTTTCAAACATTTTTTTGCATATCTATCCATCACCGCGTGTCACAACAAACATTGTGATTGTTGTCTAGCCAGATTTCAATGAATATGTCAAATTTTGAGCGTTTTTACGTTGGTTTGTGAACTTGTGCTAAACTTTTGACTTATCTTACAATTTTTGATTAGCTTATGCTATACAGGATCAACATGAAAAGAAAATAGTGTGAAGATAGCCCATCATTATTTAAATCACACGTTTTGAAGATAAAATTAGCATTCTAACCTCCTGCTGTTGCAGGAAAATATGTGAAGACTATATTGTTCTAGTTTAACATTCTAATCTACACCCTGCCATGCTGTTATAGTGACCTTATTTTCTTCGTATTTAACTCGTAATGTCTTGGATACGTTTGGTAAAGTATATGTTCGAAGTATGTCAGCATGTTAATACTTCCATTCTGTTTTAAATACATGTTACTTCCATCGTGACCAGTAAATGCTGTTGGATCATTATGTGAGCGATTCAGCAGTGTTATGATATTAGCGTTTGTGTGGAAAATGAAGATTTTCGCAAGAAAGTAGTGTGAAACGTGGTAGTAATAGGTACAGGTGAGGCCAATGATTTCCAGAGAGAACTTTTTTATTTCAGTGCTTCATTTCAGAAAATACTTATGCCTACGTGTTAGCAATCCTATAATGTAGCAAAATTCCTTACAGCGAGGTTTAAAAACTCAAAACTACGTGAATTTTCACAAAAATTGGCCACTTTTGTTTTTTATGAAAACGGAAAATCTATTTGTGCTGGTTTAAAAGCTGATACGGGCATAGGAACAGATGAAAAAATCATTTGCAATGTGAGTGGCATGCTTATTTTGAAATGTTTCATTTAATTATTTGTTTTTAAGATTTAAAAAAATGTTTTCTTTTCCAGATTCAAAATCATGGTGATTTCGGAAGAAATGAGGAAAATCCTCATTCTTCTCCATCAGAGTGGTCTATCTAAAGAGGAAATTGTTGCCAAGCAACTTGCATTTTTGTCAACTGTCTACAGATTGATCAAACAATGCAACAGGACAGGATCTATGGTGGCGAAGACAGCCCCTGGCAGAAAGAGATTGTCGTCGGTTCGTCAAGATTGGGCTATAGTGCGCTACTCGTTATGGGAAAGGACTGCCAGCAGTTCAGAGCTTGCGCTAGAATGGAAGAGGGATGGCGTCTATGCCTCAGCGCGAACTGTTCCACGTCGACTCTTCGACAACAGACTTGCTTCAAGGAGAGCTGGGAAGAAACCTCTTATGACAGCGAAGAAAATCAAAGACCGACTCAATTTTGCAACAAGTACCAGCATTGGACTGCTGTACAATAGGGCAAAAATCATTTTTTCTCCGATGAATCTTAGTTCCTCCTTTTGCTACCTTCAGGAAAAGTCTCTTGCGACGAAGAAAAGGCTAGGGATTTACCAAGGACTGTGTTGTTCCGCCGGTCAAGCATCCTGCCACTTTTCACGTCAGGGGCTGCTCTTCAGGTTATGGAACTGGAGCACTGACGATTTTTCCCAAAAACATAGCAATGAATTCGGCCTGGTACCTGAAAATCTTAAAAAATCATCTCCTACCAACGACAGCTGGTCAGTTTCCCGATAAAAAGGTGGTTTACCAACATGATAGTGCTCCCTAACGAGAACGGTAATGAAGTTTATGCCCATTTCTGACCCAACCTTTCCTCCAGACGTAAGGCCCGTCCAGATCGAGTTGCGCTCGTCTCATCTGTGAATATCACTCTCTTCACGTCAGTCATGAGGGACATTTTAGTACATTTCAACAGTAACACCTTGTATCGTGTCGTCGAAGGACGTCGCTTTTCTGGTATAACTTTCTTCCCCATACTCCTGAATGACCTGCATTGCATGGATTTGGAAGTAGATAGCACAGTGATTTACTCAAAGAGTGTTTTGGATTTAAGACCAAGGCTTTTTTAGGAGTTGCCCCTTAACATTATGAAGTTATCCCATCCAGTGACACACTTTGTAATGACAACATTCAACTGTGTCTTCCTCGATGAGGATGGGCTAAAAATCTACTCACTGCATTGACGTGACGCCTGATACGATTTGCTATCAGGTTTGGAGGGGTTCCTTTAGCCCTGTTCTTCACGATCACTTTCTGCTCAGCCTCTGTCAGATTCTTTCGCTTCTCTGGGTGGAACGATTTCTCTAGTATTAAATAACATGAGCAGCTCAATCTCTGGCATAATTATCAAATGGCATTTACTGGTCACGATGGATTACCAATGTGTTGAAAACCTTGCACGTTTACTGCTATGGGTTAAACTTTAGTTCAATATTTAACTGAAATTTCAAGTCAATTGAAGTACGCAATTTTGAAAATTGCAAACATTAACTGGACCGTGCCTTCACTTCACTTTGATTAAGTTTTTATGGAAATTAAGTTTGGGATTACTCGTCGGTCAGCAGCATTTTGAAAATTCCCTGTTACCACCAGCAGCTCACTTCGCGGTCAAAGTACTAATGGGAGCGTTGATTTGCTGATATGGGTTGAAAATATGTTTTGCTACATGGCATCTACGACATTATATAACTGAAAACATAGGAAATTTGGCCACGCTGATAGCTTAGTGCGAGCTAATGCAGGGCCCAAACAAACTCTACTGCACTTTATTTTCTGACGTATCGTAAATAATAATGGGTGATCAAACTTTTTCAATACAATAAAACGTTTTTGATATGAAAAGTATCACTACATATCTCCTAAAATTTTCAAAAGCCGGTCAGTCCCATTCTACGGGGCTTATGAATTTGAGCTAACTTAATTTGGCCCCTTTTATTCGTATCAAATGACGCGGAATATCCAACCACAACCGCAACGGCGGTGTTTTTATGAGTAGACCTGGAGGCGTTAGAGGCAACAGCAATACTGACACTCGATTACCTATAGTTGCCGTGCGCCAGCTCAAGCTGAGAGTTTTATGGCAGTGTTACACTTACTGTATGCAGTAGCGAACTTAGTTTAGTTATGCAAACTTTTGTTATGTTAAAGCCTAATTCGTTCTAATCATTCCAGTTTGCCTGTAAATTGTGATATGCCGTGAAGAACAGTAACATGAAATTGTACACTGTGCGGGACTTTATTTTCGAAAATAGTTTTGAAGTGAAGTTATTCGTACATTTTTTAGAATCGCAGAGATGTCCCATTCAAATCTTAATTTTTCATGGCAGTTTTTGTGTTTTCCTTTTATACGAGTACGCCATTTTTCACTATACACCTTTTACGAAAGAGAGAAACCTTTGAAAGTAAACAATATTTCACGGCACATGCTCGACATGTCCCAAGAGTCACATGAAGGAGAAATGCAGGATTGCCTGGCACAGTTGACCATGCAATTCAAACGATCAATTTATACCATTTCAAATCTCGTAACTTATTGGCAGACTCAGGGAACAATTTTCAAAGTGGGTATGCCACTTCCAGGATTATTTAGTCTCACATTTACTCATTCTGATATGTGTTACGCTGATATTAAACCTCACGATAAATCATTCGTAACCAACCTTTATTATGAGGAAAGTAGGTCACAAATGAGAAAAAAAAGAGAAATTTGGTTCAAGAAAACTGATGCTAAATTTAAAGCTGGCATTTCTGAAAGGCCGGAGATCAGAAAATGAAATCGTGCAAGGGTGTTTAGCAATAAACTGACATCACACCACTTGGCAGCTTGGGACTCATTTAACCTGGATGCCTGGAGGCTTAGTGCATACCTTCAGTAACCATAGGGCTGAAAACTATGACGACCTAGTAGGCCAAATATTAAAAGCCTGTCAAGCTAGGGAGGTTTGGAAGTCCCTTAAACACGTTGAGTGCGGCGGGTTGAACTGAAGCTCAATATCCAACTCAAATTTTGAGTGAAATGTAGTGAAACATTTTGACAATAGCAAACATTAACTGGATCATGCCTTCATTTAACTCACATTCAGTACTTACAAAAATTGAGTCAGAGACTGCTAGTCGATCAGCAGCATTATGAAAATCTCCTAAATGACCACCGGTGGGTCACGCCGCACATAACGTGTTAAGATTTATTTCTAGCATCTTCATCCAAATTTCTTCCCCCCAATACGGATGATATCAGTGACAAACATGGTGATAGGTTCGTTGAACCAGGATATTGTAAAGAGGGAAAGCAGGCATCAAGGATGCTTATCCGAGAACATACTGAGGGACTGCTGCAGGTTCACACAGCGGGAAGACTCTATATCCACTCACAAGCGCAAGAGCAAAATAGTCTCAAACACCATTGAAGACATAGTCACGCGCGCACTACCTCCTATATTATGCAATAATAAATATCCTGTCTGGTTTTGCAAATAGATGTACATAACACCTACTTGCTTCGTTACCGGAAGTTTCTCCAGAAACATCACAATCATTTTTACACGCGTAATGTGTGTGCATATATGTTCATATACGGGTGTTTCAGAAGTGAAAAGTGAAACTATACATCGAAAATTGCGGAATAAAGCGATTTTCATGTGTAACAAAAATCTTAAAACTTCACCGTTTTCGAGTAATTCCAAGTCGAAAAGTGTGTAAATCTTAAATATTAAGCGCTCACGCACCGGCTGCAAACGAAGTTAGGTTTTAGATGATTATTGTACCTGCACGGAGAATCATAGTAAGAGAAATAATTATGAAACAGTTGCATGCTTGTTTCGAATCTAAAAATTAAATTCATACTACTAAGTAACGTGGGGAAGCCTCGCAGGCAATCTGCTCAGTGAATTTTACAAAAAGAAACAAATGATGTCGGTTTTCGGAAAAGAGTCCTGTTCACTGATGAGGCATCTTTCTCTCGTTGTGGTGTATTGAATACGCACAATTCTCACCATTGGGCTGTCAATAATCCTCACATAATCTGTGTTCATCTACATCGCTTCAGCGTCAACGTGTGGGTAGGAATTGTAAACGACAATATGATCGGTCCATATTTGATGCCTTCACCTCCCAGTGGCCCTGCATACAGGATTTTTTACAAGAAGTTTTGCCTGTATCATTAGAAGATGTCCCTCTGAACATACGTAGAAGAATGTGGTTCAACATGATGGAGCACCAGCACATTATTCCCTTGGATCACGAGAGGTTTTTTTAGATAAGCAGTTTCCCTACAGGTGGATTGGCAGAGGCGGCCCAGTGACATGGCATCCTCGCTCACCAAACATGACACCACTTGATTTCTTCCTGCGGGGGGCGATGAAGGAGCTGGTGTATGCCACCCCTGTGGATTCAGAGCAAGATCTGGTTGCCCGCATAGTTGATGCTGCAGCACAAATAGCTGAGAAACCTAATGTTTTTACATCTGTACGGCAGTCAGTTCATGACAGATATGGAAAGTGCATTGTATTTCACGGTAGGCACTTTGAACACTTCATGTGGTAACAATAAAATTTATCATTTGTGTTTGTTTTTTTTACAAAAAATGTAAAAAATCATTCCTTAAATGGTCTAAATTAGGATGATTGGGTAATCAATGACACAAACTCTCGTGAATACAGTAACTTTACTTCTTAACTAGATCACCTACAACCTAACATCGTGGGCAGCGTTGGCAGTGAGCGCTTAATATTTAAGATTTAAGATCTTTTCAACTTGGAATTCCTCGAAATCGGTGGAGTTTTAAGATTTTTGTTACCCATGAAAATCGCTTTATTTTGCGATTTTCTAAATACAGTTCTATACATCATGTTAAAATATTCTTCGTTGATGAGATATTAGGCTTATAAACTTGTAAGACTTATTTTTCCTAGCACGACAATGAATTCGCAAAAGACAGGAACAGAGCAATAAGGAGAATTAGAAATGACAAATTTCGGCAAGATTGACGCCATGCCCATTTATTCTTGTTTGTAAAATGTCTAAAAACTTACTAATCACAAATTAAAGAAATTTCCAGATCTAAGAAATTTTTAAAACTTTCCAGTCAACGTTAGTAACTTCTAGTTTGAACCGTAACCATTTTTGATTTGTCAATTACCATCGTGACACTGTACTGGTACGATGAACCGCCTAACAAATGCAGAAATGGCTGACATGCATTTCGTCTATGGTTCTGATGGTAAAGCAAGACGTGCCTCATGAATGTACCAAGAAGGTTAACCCAATAGACAGGTGCCTGTTCATCAATTGTTCACTGTTTTGCACCGAAGATTGTGTGAGAACGGAAGTTTCAGAGCAAAAAGTGATTGCTGGTAGCCCAAGACAGCTTGTTCTGGATCTGAAAATTTCCGTCAAAATCTAAGTACGAGCACTCATGCCGCAGCAGCATCTATGGAAATTCAAAATCACGCTGCAGTGTGGCGGATATTGAATCGGAATAGTTATCATCCGTTTCAATCACTTCCAAAGAGTCCAGGGAAAACTTCCTGCAGATTATGTTCCTCGCGAACGATTAGCGCAGTGGTTTTTGAATTAGGAGTTAGAAGATGCCCATTTCCCAGAACACGAGTTGTTCACGGATGAAGCTACCTTCAATCGTGATGAAATATTCAAATTTCCACAATTTTCACGAATGGCAAGCGAACATTCCTATGTCATCCATAGACATGAATACCAACATCGCTATACTATCAATGTTTGGGCAGGTATCATTCATAATCAAATCATTGGCCCATACATTCTGCCAGAGCGTGTCACTGGGAATGTTGGAATATTTACAGAATCATTCTTGAAGGTTCGTTGTGATCGAGATCTTCCCCCTTCTACGCTGGTCTCCGAAATCTGCTCGCTCTTTATACCCTTTGACTGTCCTCCAAATGATTGGTCTTTCTACTCAGGGACTCTGCAATTTCGGAGTTAGAGAATCCTGCACAGTGCCTTTCAACTATCGTTTCACGTTTCGGCTGTCACTTCGTAGAACTCAAAATTTAGTCAATCAAAATATAAATTCACATATTTCTAGTTATTCTTTATGAGGACCTTGAGGATAACAAAAATTACTCAAAGGGTTACCACCGATACGATAAAGAATTATAACTGAAGCTGTGTCCCCAAACTTATGCCCCACTTTGTATTTCGACCCCGTCAATCTGCCTGTTATCGAGATTCGAATTTTAGCTTCTGTTTGATTACAAAAGGCAATCGGCAAATTCGTTGAACTCGTGTAACTTTTCTATGAGTTCTATTTTTACCCATGTTAGCACTCAATTTTATTTGTAATTGCTGTTGTTCATTGGACCTCCTATGATTTGATTGAGTGTAGTCTTTGGTAACTATTGGGAGTAATTACTATTGTTGCACACTATTCATCCTCCAAAGTCAAGAAATTGAAGCGTATAGTATGTTCAAAAAGTGTTATTTTACATGACCAGGCCGTTTTTACCAGGAACGCCTTAGAATTATGTGGTTTTGATAGGTACTTTTCTCAAGATTATGATGAACAAGGCGTGCAAAAGCTTTCAATTTGCAATTCCAAGCAATCGAACTTCATCGTTAATAATGGTTTATCAGAGAAAAAAGAGATACAAGTGAAATTCTGTCATTACCAACTTCACAGTTTACCAACTGCTTTCTCCTAACTTTCCTGCTTTCCAGATTTTCTGAGTTTTGGTAATCGAATAAATAATTTGCAGCAATTAGCTGCGAGCAAGGGACAGGATTATTTTAAGGGATCCACGTTTTGAACGAAGCATATACTTCATTGAAAATTGCCTGCACTGAAAAAACGTAATATACTCATGGTTCAAATATTTGACGCTCTTCAAATAGTTTCAATTGAGTTCTATTTCGTGAAATATTATACATGTTCTAATACGTGACCTGTCTAACACCATCTTAGGAGAAATGATGGTGAAAACGACACAATTCTCCAGCGCTCACAAGACAAAATGAGCATGGCTATGTAATGCAAAGTTTCCGTTTTTTAAACAACAAATACGTACGCTTTGCTTCCGTGAAATTGAATGGTAACTAGTGTGTACAATTTATCATAATAACTCTAATGGTCACTCTAGGTAAAAGTCGATAACTTGCTTCATTTACTCATGGCTGGCATTGACTTTTATCGAACATAGTTATTGATTTTGAAATGTTAGTGACGAGAATTCATTTTTTTAATGAGGACAACATCTCACAGAATAATTTGAGATCAAATCACATACCAATGTAGCACCGATGTAGGTTTACTTTCATGTCCTATACTGGTCTAGTAAACACTGGGTGTAGTGTCTTTATTTGAAGCCAAAGAGTCAGTGACAGTGCAAGATTCAATGAAACATTTTTGTTTCTGATAAAGGTCAATTAAGGCAGTTGAGGTTATTCATGACAGAGCATAATATTTCAACGGAATATTCTATAAATTCATATTGTTGTCTTTAACAAACCCTTTTTACAGAAGACAATGATAGCTTGAGTATTTTGGGTAAACACTTTAGTAGCCATTGAAGTTGATGGTGCATTATGTAGGGACGCAATGTATTATTATCAATTTTATGGTTATTACCAGAACGAATAACGTATAAAGGTATGAACGATAAAATTTTCAAAAAATTGTAATTTTGACTAATTGTTAGTGTTCAAGTCTGAAATAGTGAGTGTGAATGCTTGAGAATTTTAGCTGCAATTTTTCCCTACTTCAAGTTTGTTCTGCACTACAGCTTCGCCAATTTCAATTTGCTTGGAGAGTTTGTTTCGTCCCTTGTCGGGAGGCTCATGGGAATATGTTTCTCTGTTGCAGAATAAACTATCGCGCAAAAAAATTCCCTTTACAGTGTTTCGTTTCATGCTTGGCATGGTCGAACAGCGTCCTAGCGTTACGTTAGAATACTGGCTGTCGAGTATGACTTTCCAGGTCGGATGATGTATTGTACAGAGGACGAGGACTTTGTGAAGTCAAACACGAGTGTCGTAAATTTCGAAAAACCTTTTGAGACAAAGAAATGCAGGAGAACATAACAAACGTCACAGCGCACCGAACAAACGAAATTTGTGAGAGCAATTGGAAGGATGGAAGAGGGCGAGCGCTGCTGAGGGCATAACCGAACCATTGGTCCAGCGGCTGGATGGGAGGCGTGCAAGATGCTCTCTAATAATTTTCCTTCCATTCTTTCCCAGCAGACGCACAGGTTGGTCACTGCAAAAATGCGAGGAACTTCAAACTTTGAAAGAGACTTCGATTTGAAGTGAGAGATAGATCAGAGTTAGTTTTACGAACATTTCAGTTCACCATATTTTTATTGATAATATTCGCTTAAATTTTACAATTAGTCCTGGTTTGCCAAATTGATTTCAATGTGATTATTCTATTTCATCATAGAAAACTGAATAAATACTCTAAATATGGAGTCAAAATTCATATGAAGGCTGTAGTCCTGCAAGAAATTCAACATATGCCGATTCTCTGAAGTCATAGGCTAAATTTCTGATAGGATTGTATTTATTGAGGAAAATAAATTTCTGTCTACCATCACTACTCATGATTACAGGACTGATTTCCGTTGTCCATGGTTTCAATCTAGCTTGCATATTTTTGGAAGATACATTTGATCTGGACACTTGCAATGATGCATGGATTACATCTCATAAACATGTATAGGCGATAATTCCCCAGCGGAACACAGCAAGTCAACGAATTCAAAGCCAGAAATTTAATTTTGCCTGATTTATTCTCCAGTCCTCATAACGCATTATTTCAAGTCTAGTGATTTTCAGGGTCATGTTGCAAATTACGAATTTTTCGATTTCTCTGAGCGACTATTCAATGATCTCAACTTCTGAATGGAGCGACAGTGCACAAAAGCTCGTTGTGCGCATAAGGAAAACGAAATTAACTCGATACTTTCATCCCTATACCTATGTATCTATGAACAAATGGGCAATGAAATCTGTGCATCAGGATTTTTCAATTGTGAAATTTACAGTGTTGAGAAAAAATGAGATGCATTGATAACTAAAATTATTATAACATCTCTAGACATCTATTTCGGTTGGTGTCGGAGCTCTGATAAAGTTTACTCATTCCTTCGATTTGTAGCTTCTTTTTGGAGAAATGTCATTCAGCAAGAACCGGAACTGATTTCTGAATTGAACGAGAGGCTCCGTCAATTCGCTCAGAAATTTGGCGAACACCGCATTGGGACATCCATCAGGCGTGTTATTTTTTTCTTGTTGCGTGTGAAAGATCGAAGAGCCTCTATCACAGCCAAATCTTCACTAGGAAAACCATGACGGATAGAGTAGTTCCCACTCCTTCGCTGGGGACAACTTTGCCAGCACTGGAGACCAGCTGACACCTCTGCAACTCTTTCATCTGCTGAGGCGTCAAACAGTTTCGTCAATGAAACTGCTGATCTTATATTATTTGCATGTGTCGTAATCATGACCGCTTGCAGTTTGTAGTCTTTGCTTCACAGCCTGCAAAAACGGATGAGTTAAAATTAATAAATAGATATAAACTATAACATAAAATCAAAGCAGCCGCGTAAGAATGATCGAAATTGCTTCTGGTTCTAACTAGAGCTAAGCTGCACTGGCTCTTCGCTACATGCAAAACGCTAATTTATCCTAAGGAGACGATCTCGCACAGAACGAGCCACCTCTTTTTTTTTAATTTCTTTAGTCTCAGCTCAGATCCTCGTCAGTAAAATGACCATGCAAACTCATCAAATTTTGGGAACCTTAAGTAGAACTTAGCAAACTGATTCGTAAGAAAGTGAATCCCTTTGCGGAGTGTTATCAAATTCAGTAGCACATTTGGGCACTGCATCATAAATTAGTGGGCTACGGGGCTCTGTCTAGGTATTCATATGAATTAATTGGCCCAGCCCGGCATTCTTCTCAAATATTCTTGCACTGATCAGCCCACTGAACATTATTTTAAAAATTTCCTAACATTTGGCAGCTCATAAAGCATTTCTAAAATTAAATTTTTGATGACTCTCTCTGCTCTACGCATTCACACTGAGAGAAATTTTGACACACCTGGGTGTGTCAAACGGTTTTTCAGAAATATTTTGATGAACATCGAAATATTTCCTTTGATTACATATTAAAGCGGTTGAGAAACTTGAAACACTTTTTCACGTTTCAAATGGCTCAACAATTTTTGTGTAAAACCGAACTGTGTTTGAATTTTGTAATTGGAGTACAATTCTCCCCAAAATATCTTATCTTCGCCAATTTTTCTTCTAATTCTTGGACATTGTCTGTATATCAGTGTAGTTAGTTGCAAGTTTAAGAAAATGAAATATTTATGAGATATAAAATAGACTTACGTAAGTGTGTCATGTTTGGCACGCTTAAGTGTGTCGTATAAGCCCATGACACACAAAAGTGTGTCAAAATGCATAGGCTAATCGTGTATTTTGTTGACACACGCGCCGGTTTTGCAACCACTTGACACACAAAAGTGTGCCGCTTTTGCGACAAAACTTTTCTCAGTGAAATGAACTTGACTAAATTCCTGATTAAGACGTAATGCGTACTGAGTTAAATTCAATTGAACCAGAATAAACTATGGCAACATAATCGGGGCGACGAGTCCATTCTTCCTCTGGCTGCTACCGAATTCCCCTGCCGCCAAACACCAGTCACGCACTGGCACAAGAATGGACACACTTGCAATGATGCATGGATTACATCTCATAAACATGTATAGGCGATAATTCCATAGCGGAACACAGCAATGAGTTCGAGGGAGGTGCTACACTGCTGCTTCTTTTGTTGGAGTGGCGGTTCCCTTTCGAGAAGACTGTGGGGAATTTTCCTCAATAATTGCAGCAAAATATGTATTTTAGATTTTAAGACTTCTTTACTGATTCAAAGTGATACTAACTAATCTCTAAACTCTAGAAAGATCATTTAATTTCTGACAAGCAGAGTCACAAAAATTTCTTAAAAAGTCAACGGGAATTTAAATAAATGCCATATTTTATTTTCGCTTGCCATTCGAAAACAATTTTTCCAAAATAGCAACAAATTTCTACTCTATTTTTTGTTCATCTCAGCATTCCCACTGGGTCCCACGTGCACTCCTTCATGAGGTGACTGAATTCACCGACTAAACGAGACAGAAAATGAGCCTTAAGCAATAATTTTTAAACTCTCTCGAGACCATTATGCAGAGGTTCATTGACGTAAAAGCTTTTCTCGTAATGAATTCCGACTGACTGAGATTTTTGGTGATTCCTAAATAATGATGTGCAGCAAATGTCAACTTCTGAAACAGTGTTCTTATAATCCAGAATATCTCAAAGTTTTTGAAATTGTCTCGTCATGTCATATTTGAATGATATATTTTTTAAATGATATTTCGTCACTCAGCTTTTCAGGGGGGTCTCTCGAATCCGTAACTTTAGCCGAAGTGACCTTGCATTAACAGATTGCACTCAATGTGCAACGGAGATGCTGTACTGTATATCTACTGTGAAGCCTCAAGCCTCTAATCCGTAAACGGAAACTGGGTGACGTTTCCCGCACTTGGCTGATGTTATCACTGGATTTTGTTACACTTATTTTAAATAAATGAGTAAATTAACTCGGGTGAAAATAAAAGACAGATTTTTGTGGCATTTTTTCTCTTAAATAAGTTAAAACACAACGATACCCTCTGATTTTCTGTTCACAGAAAATGACAATACAAGAGCAATTTTCTGCAATTCAACATTTGATCACCTCGTGGCTCTTAGAAACACATCGTTAAGTCGTTAGCAGGGCAAAGCCATACAATTTTGTCATAACTGCAGCGTTACAACAAATAGAAATTCGTAAAATTTTTAAAATGAATTCAGAACGTTTTTAACAGAAACAACAAACCTCCATAAAAATTGTGAACATTTCTGCCTCCAAACCTCGAGGCTGTGGATTCAGTTAACCCTCTATCATTCATCGAAAAATATTTTCGGCTTGTATGAACATCTTTTACTTAAAAGAAAGAAGCATTTTATTCAATCAAGTGTTACTCTAGATAAACGATGGGCAATGCAGTAACAAAAAACATATATATTTAGCGTGCAGCCTCGAAAAAGTCCAGTATATGTACAGCCTTGATATGAATAGTTTTGATTTAGTGTCTGCTTTTTAAAACTTTTTTTTAAAAACATAGAAACAGACACATTATTAAAAAAAATTAAATGTAAAAAACTTTTGAATAGCTTAGCAATGTATCATCTGACGAATTCAGCAACAACTTGGCGAAAATAGAGTGTGTGTCATTACTTCTTTCTAAGACTGTTCACAAATGGCGTCAGAAAAACAGAACTCAATGTGTGTACTCGCTGAGGCGAGTCCCAGGCCCTGCCCAGCCTTGCGAAGGCATTTCTGACCACACTCAGCCTGTTCGCAATCGATGTCGAAACCTTGATTTTATTCATAAAACGCAGGTTTTCTCATTCTTTTAAAATTTAAAATCCGAGTGAAATAATTTTTCAGAATATTGTTCAAAAAAATTGTTCCGGAAACAAAATTTTTACCGTAGAAAATATTATTTAATATTTTTACACGAATTGAATTGATGTCGCACACATACGGTAAGTGCTTTTGCATGTGGGGGATTTATTCCATCACCGTTTCAAAGAAGTGTATGCAAATCAATTGCGAGTATTTCGTTGGAAATATTCTTGGTAACTTATCTGAATAATTAGCGCAAGGACATCATGTATTACATGATATAGGGATCAAATTAAATAACGAGTTACTTTCACGGTGCCAACATCACGGGATATTCTTTAGGAGCAATAAAAATTGGAATTTCAAAAGCTTGAACCAATAACAATGTTTCATTTGATGACGCTACGCAGACCTTGAATTTTCAAGCACGAGTCTTGCTTCTATTTCATCACATTTTGCTTCATCGATGACACAAAAACATTGTTTTAATTTCAATTGAGCGTTTGTTATTATGTTTACTAATTAGCTCGAATTTACATTCTGGGTGAAAACAGCGTAAAGAATTTCGCAGTGTTGATTTAGTGGAAAAAATTCTGAGGTAATTAAGACCATTCCGATTCGATCAATTGTTTTGTGTTTGATGCGATACTTTAATTATTTTTACGAAGGTCTTCTGTTACATTGGAATATTGGACATTAATTTGATGCTCTTTGATCATAAACGGTACTTCTCATGGAATGCATAAGTGTTATTAATTCAATTTGTGTCAATAAATTGTGTTAATTATTATTCATAAAAATCATTATTACTCGTGAAATCTAACTCAACATGAAACACTGTAACCCTCCATTGCCACACACAAACACACGCTGCGCAACATACAGCACTGTAACCCTCCATTGCCACACACAAACACACGCTGCACAACATACAACACTGTAACCCTCCATTGCCACACACAAACACACGCTGCACAACATACAACACTGTAACCCTCCATTGATGCACACAAACACATGCTGCACAACATACAACACTGTAACCCTCCATTGCCACACACAAACACACGCTGCACAACATACAACACTGTAACCCTCCATTGCCACACACAAACACATGCTGCACAACATACAACACTGTAACCCTCCGTTGCCACACACAAACACACGCTGCACAACATACAACACTGTAACCCTCCGTTGCCACACACAAACACATGCTGCACAACACATAACACTGTAACCCTCCATTGCCACACACAAACACACGCTGCATAACATACAGCATTGTAACCCTCCGTTGCCACACACAAACACACGCTGCACAACACATAACACTGTAACCCTCCATTGCCACACACAAACACACGCTGCATAACATACAGCACTGTAACCCTCCGTTTGCTCAGAGGGCCGAGTCGCCAACTCCGACCATTCTTCGTTCTTGCGAAAGTTCTAATGAAAGTTCTACTACTTTTAGATCAGATGTCACCTTTAACTCGGTTTATTTATTCATGACCTGGCTCGCCTGCCCTTGATAGGGTGAAGCAACGCAAACGATGCCGCAAATGCTACCCGTACATACCGTGTGTATAACAGGCACCGCACATGTAACATCTCGCGTGGATTGCAGCAAACGTAAAACGTTGCATGAGTTTGAGGCACAGTACATCACCATATGGTATGAATGATAAACAGTTGTATAATTTAATCTCAATTCAAAAATAGAACGAGTTTCAGGTAGACATAAACATTATTGTGGACAATTTTGTTCAAATTTACAAATTTTGAGGCTACCAAACCCAGTTTGGTGCCGGTTTCAGGACAAGGTCATTTGCGGAGGTCAAAAAGATACACACGGGTACATCGAGGTATTGAAAAATCCATACTGGTCAATGTTTCACTTTAGCATCCTTTAGTTCAATTCTATTCCCAATTTTTTAAAACGTTACTCATTAAATTAGTCCCTGCATCCAGAGAAATGGAACTTCTTTTCTTTATTATATTTAAACAATTTAAACAATTTATTTACCACAAGCGATACAGAAGTAGATTATTTCTTAAGTCTAATACAATGATCAAATCTGAGTATAGCTACCCGTGGGCCCGAATAAGTTCAGCGACTTCTAGGGCATCCTACCATCAACGCTATTCTAAGGTGTACAATAATGTGCTTAACACACAGTTAGCAACAAAATTAGTCGCACGCCCATCAATGTTCAGTCCTCCAATTTTTTTTCAGGATTTCATGCTCGTGCACTGCAGAACTTCTTACGTGTTATCAAGTACATAAATAGAAATTTAAAATTCATCTTTCAAAGCGATAAACTTTGTTTAAATAATTTCAGACACACATTATTCAAAAAAATGAGCTGACAAAAATGTTCTTACCCTATTGAGCTTCCATATATAGTGTAGGCATTGATGCCGGTAATTGAAAGAAATTAAAATTTTCATCCAACTCGTATTACAGTGCATCAGAAGATAGTCTTTTAATTAAAATATTCAAGAATATACCAGTTGCAAAAATAACTAGTGCAGTAAGCATTATCAAGGTCATTCTCTGGGGAGCAGTATGGTGAAGACGTCTCAACTTCATTTTGAGAAAAAGATTATTGACTCCCCCAACTGTATTTACCCTTTCGAGCCCACTTCCACGAAATTGATTTAGACAGGTAAAAATACATGGTTCAGCTCCATAACCAATATGGAAGCAGATTAAGCAAACAAAAACTCATTTTATATATATTATAAGAATTATAGCACTGGCACATTGGTGTCCTAGCAGACATGTTAGTTTCTGTGTACTAGGATGATTGTCCCTGTAGACAGTCACTAACAGTAGAGTTCAAACAATCTTTAATGTATATTTCTTCTGTAGTATTACAACAAAAATTTTACTCTGTGAAAAACTGTAAAAATGTTTCTAAGAAATCCAAGAAAAAATCTGTACTTCAGTAAAAAATTACTTCATCAGCAGTAGCGGGTCAACTGGGCACTATTGCTCACTGACACTCCGCAATAGGTAGCAGAAAAGTGGCGCAAATACTTTGCTGAACCTATAACTGTTATGATTTAATGTAACACGTTTCTGGGATATTGATTGCTCAGTGGACTTTTAAAATATGTGGTGGGACACATTTGTCCAGGCAGACTCGAAAGGGTTAAAGTATAGAGATCAGTTGCAAAATGCTCAGCAATCCCTTAAAAAACAAAATAATTTACAAACTTTACAGAATAAGCACACGAAAGTGACATTACTTAAGTGAGGAAGACCGTCGAAATTATCATCAAGAAGGCAACATCAGCAGATTTAAATTTTGAGGTGAGCCAAACATTGACAAGTATTTCAATATGGGAGGCATCAGCCCTTGTACTCGTGCAATTTCACTTTGTGGAGGAATTTATATAGACAAAACCTATAGCGGATGCTCTTTCACAAGTCACGTAATCTTTCAGAACGCGTAAATTTTGGTCAAACTTTGATCCCGACGGAAATTACTTATGGGAATGAATACCATTCAGGGACAAGGTAAAAGGTGAGTTGTTTGGAAAATAATATTTGTAAGGTTTGCTGTAAGAAAGGTGAGACATTACTGCCCAACTAAATTGCAGTGCCAGCAGCGAAACCCGTAAGTGGATTTGTGGTCATAGGCAGAATTGGGTAGTATTTAAATCCATTGTATTTAAATACA
This sequence comes from Platorchestia sp. MABIK, assembly GCA_014220935.1. Taxonomy (NCBI): domain Eukaryota; kingdom Metazoa; phylum Arthropoda; class Malacostraca; order Amphipoda; family Talitridae; genus Platorchestia; species Platorchestia sp. MABIK. The sequence goes on from JACJUY010005147.1 coordinate 44,210, forward strand.
GTATTTAAATATTTTTGAGAATTAAAAAAACGGATCTATGAGTACTTCTGCCATCATGTATTTAAATACAGCATTTAAATACTTTTTCAATGTATTTAAATCCAAAGTATTTAAATACTTTTGTCACGAAACAGATTAAGGGCGTCTGTCGCCTCTGTTTACGTAATGAGGGATTTAAACCTCATAGTAGAAAAGGAAAATGAAAATTAAGAGCGGAAGAAACACAGAAAGAGAAATAATAGAACAGGTGGAAAATATAAATAGCAAGTGATTGTTCTGCTCACCCACTCCAGTACCCTAGTTCAACACGGGAACCTAAAAATACAAGTAACGCACTTTTATTACGTTTATTTATAACCTTACATGAGAACACGTGGTCTGCGCACATCCCTCCATAACATAAAACACCCAAGGCAAATAGCAAGAATTACCTCAAACACAATCCTAGCGAAATTGTTACGCGCTGACCTCTATGACGCAAAATATCCGAGACAAATAGCAAGAATTACTTGAAACACAATCCTGGTGAATTGCTGCGCGCGTGCAAATAGGCACAATGCACGTGATTGCAAATCACATATGGCTCCCATCACTCTCGTAGCACGAAGAAGATAATAGAATCAATACCGAACTTTTCCTAAACTCTTGTCGCCTGTGTAAAAGGAAGCTACGCTCAGCCGCTTGTTCCACTTCCCTGAGGCTGATGTGTAGGTAGTGAGGCGATGACGCTTCAGCTCGGTGTGCGCCATTTTTGCATCACTTCGATGCAGCCCCCAAGCCGTTGAGGCTCCCACCCTGGGAACAATGGGCATAAGTGATCTATTCCCCTTAAGCCTTCCTTCCATGTATTTGGACGGGTAATGCACCCCTCCAAATTGCATTGATTGATTTGATTTACTCCCCTTTAATTCCCCAACAATTCCCACGATTCCCACGAGATTGCAACGGAACACAATGATTTTTTTTAACGCAAAATGAATAATACAAAAGATATATTAATTCAGAAGTTTAGCATATGAATGAAATTACTTGACTTGCCATAATGGTGTCATTGATATTTATCGCCGATTCTGGCCGCACAACGTGTTACAGCATCATGGCAAACAAATGGACTTGAAAATTTCCGGAATCTCAAAAATACACCATAAGATTTCATTTTGTTTTAACCCATATTCAAAATAAAAACAAAACGCCCTGCTTAAGAACAAAAGAACAAAAAAAAATATAATTCACTGCTTCAGACGGCATCCCAATTTCTGACGTTACTCATTGACGCTTCCCAACTCTAACCGGCCTTAAAACACAACGTAATAAAACTGCCACACATATTTGCATGCTGACTTCCCAATTGTTTAAGAACAAAAATTAATATTCTAAGTGTCATTACTCCCTGAAATACCTTCACTTCCTAACACACAAAAATTTGCTCACCTCCCCTGTGTTGCTCTCTGGGCCTACATCTTGCCAACGTGTTACACAGAATCACGTTGACTGTGTTGTGAATGGGCAGCCTTTTTCCCGCCCTACGCTTACATACGATCCCCTCGAACAATGCGTGGTGCTGTCCTGCGAAAAATTTTATGTCTCTGATCGGTCGCCCGAGAATGTCACCTCTCTATCCATACGTGTCCTTCGCTTAATTACATCGGTATTCCTACGCACAACCTGCTCAAATACTTTTATAACCCCCAAAACCCCTTGTTTCCTAGCGCGTTGTGAATAAATTTTCACCCTACTTTTTTATGCTACGTGTCAATATCCTACTCTTTCGCTTTTCTTGTGTTGTTATGCGTACTAGCATCACGTCCTCACACCCCCCCCCCCCCCCCCNTCTTGGTGAGACACACCCCTATCTCCCCTCACGGACGTGCCCGGCCTGTGCTTTCGCTGCGTCTGTGTAGGTTAACGAAGATTTATTACATATTTATCATGTATCGTTACACTTGTAAAGGATTTTAAGTGTATGTTTTATCATTTAATTAAATAAAGTTATTGTACACTTAACATTATATCGAATAACATGGCATTTAGCCTGTTTTTGAACATTTTTCTACATATTATAGCGCATTTTTAGCCCGATTTTTTGACCGATTTAACCATAAATTACAACTAGCAGGTGGCAACACTGGCGATGTGCGACTCTAAGGATACTTTTCTGGCATCAACTGCGGTGTTTGGTTGTGTGACGTTCGCGCAAAAAACTTCCGAATCATGTCAACTTGCAATTTTCAGACCCAGAAAATAAGCTCTTTTTCCCCTTCAACCTCTAATAATATCGATTAGGCTATTGACAAAAGTGATACTGATGAAGAAGGTGTTCGTACTCAGCCAAATCGCCATCCAATTCTCGATGGAAAATATTTCAAGATAAAGACAATGAAGTCTGAGAAATCTTGCGTGTGTTTGTGTGGTGTGCAATAGGGAATTTTCTGCTGCTAAAAACATCACTTGGAATTTATATTTACATTTGAAGGTAAGACATTTTGTTTTTTGGAGTGATTAGTTGTACAGTACATAGAGGAAACGTAGAATAGTCAGCCATTTTCTGATGTCTCTAGCAGATGTCATATACAAGTTTTATCTAATGGTATTTACGTTAATTATCGTACGTAGGATACACATATGAAAAGAGAAAGAGTTGATGAAGTAAAAAACGATAGATCTTACCCGAAAATCCAAACAGAAAATACTTGAAATCTATCTTTATTCTGCCTCTTTCAAAGGGCTCAAATTTGCCTTGCTCGGTTACTTCCTTATCTCGTACATAACACGCTCGGTCACTGTTTAATCTCGGATTCCTTGTCGATCGTCACTTATTGTCGGATAACTGAAGTCGGATAACATTTGATCTCGGAATTTTGTATTCGTTTATTACTTTATGTCGAATATACTGTCATGAACTCTAGACTCTAGTGCAAATAATTTGTTAAATTACTAGGTTTTGAAATGATAACGAATTGGTTTATATTAGTATTTCTTCCCATTATGAAATAAAAACATTCCCAGCGACTAACCTTTACGTGTTCCATACCGTTTTCATATCCGTATGAGAAGCAGCTGGATCATACAGCTCGTACAAACAATGAGTGTAGGTAGTAGAAGAAGCGAGATGGGTATGAAGATGCAACAAATAAGTATCTAGTTTGGTTTTGTGACAAAAACAAATAAGCGAAAGAATTCAATCGATTATCTTGCTTAATTGAACATTGCAATGAATTCTAGGTATGCATTTGATCATTGCCAATGGTTCCATACCGCTCGCGCCAAAATGTGTTTTATACCGAGCTGAAACGGAGTGTTGCGAACTTGCGATGTCATACAGGCCGTATAAACAATGAATGTACATTGTACAAGCTAAACTGTCTTGGATTTTGATGCATAGTAGATAAAAGCAGCTAGGCTACACAACCCTTCCGCACTACCTACTGGACCAAAAGAATGTTTAGACACTTATGATTTTAAAAACTTATAGCAAGGCATAATATGAACGATTCAAATTATAGTCTTTTTCGTGTCTTAATAAATTATTGCTATTTATTCTTATTTAGTTATTAATTTTAGCTTTCTTTTTGATGATTATTCGTTTTCATGTCAGAGAAAATGTCCAAGCCTGGTTGCCGAAGAGCAAGAATATTCTGCAAAAAAGAAAGGGTGAAAATGATGAATCCACGTTGAAAAGAACGAAGAAATCTAAGGCAACCAACATTGAAAAAAGTTACCAGAAATCCACCTTTTGCACTAAAGTGAAGCAAGAAGACGTAGATTCTTCTAGGTTAGAGTTTATAGTACAAGGAATTCATCCTCTTCACACAGTAGAGCAGCCAGCTTGCATCAAACTCGTTTCAAGTACGTTCAATTATATTCGTGCATATTTATTTAAATTATAATAAACAATAATTGGTTGATAATTTGATTTAGGGATTATTTCCTTTACATATAACATGAAAGTTTAATATCAAAAATAAATTTGGACGAAAGATGTATTGAAATATCTTTTTGAGTATTATTTGTATTTTTTTCAGCGTTGAACCAACAAGCCAACGTCATCTCAAGGCGAAAACTTTCCCGAAAGCTTATTGATAGGGAGAAATCGATGAAAGACAAAATCAAGATTATTTGAACTACGTCAATTACTTGTGTTTATCGGCAGATATTTGGTCTGCACGACATCGCAGCTTTTCATGAGTTACTGTGCGCTGGGTAACTATACCATTTCCAATCCAATTTCCTCCTAGTGAAACAAAAATTCCTCCTATTGAAATTGAATTTCCTCCTAGTGAAATTGAATTTCCTCCTAGTGAAACTCAATTTCCTCCTATTGAAATTGAATTTCCTCCTATTGAAATTGAATTTCCTCCTTGTGAAACTGAATTTCCTCATAGTGAAATTGAATTTCCTCCTAGTGAAACTGAATTTCCTCCTAGTGAGATTGAATTTCCTACTAATGAAATTGAATTTCCTCCTATTGAAATTGAATTTCCTCCTATTGATATTGAATTTCCTCCTATTGAAATTGAATTTCCTTCTATTGATATTGAATTTCCTCCGATTGAAATTGAATTTCCTCCTATTGAAATTGAATTTCCTCCTATTGAAATTGAATTTCCTTCTATTGATATTGAATTTCCTCCTATTGAAATTGAATTTCCTCCTATTGATATTGAATTTCCTCGTATTGAAATTGAATTTCCTCCTATTGATATTAAAATTCCTTGTATTGAAATTGAATTTCCTTCCGAGGGAATTTGTATTTCCTCGTGATAACATAAATTAATAATAAAAATTGTTTATATTTTCTGTAGCTATGGGGATGAATGAGAAAATCTGCAATAGTGGTATACCGTATATTATAATTATAATTAAATAAATAGAGAAGAAGTTTTTTAAAAACATTTACTCTGAACGTTTCGAGCCTAGGCTCATTCTCAACAAAAGTCTGCAATTAAAAAGATAAACAAGTCAGTACACCCAGAATTGCAAAAGCGCAGAATAT
>JACJUY010005148.1:33263-51135 GCA_014220935.1 Platorchestia sp. MABIK
ACAGGCCAAAAGCTTCTCATCCTGGATGAACAGGATCATTGTGTTCTGAAAATATCCGTCGATCCCTCATCAGAGTTATGAAATAATAACCCTCCACTACTGCTCCATCGTAAAAACGATCACTGCAGTGCCCTTGTCACACAAGGCAAAAATCAGACTGGAGTTACCTCATCTTGACTAACTGCCGCTGCCCAGCTATATAGTAGACTTTCTTACGTAGCAGATGCTGGGCGAAATACTCTGGGTAACGTAGACAAGATCGATGAATCCTCGGAACGATCCCATCGAGATTCAAGTGTCCATCTTCAACGAGAACTTCACAGCAGCTCTCGACGAATGTGCACCTTACGTCACCAAAAAACTAAGCCAAAACGCACTGTTTGGATTACTGACGAAATTAAAGAGAAGAGCAGAACGAAGAAAACTAACTTGCAAGAGTACAAAAACAATAGATCAAATAGTACCTCATACAAGAGATATAAAGAACATGAAAAAACTCTTCGAAAGAAAATCACTGAAGCGAATCAAACTCACTTCCACCAGGAACTATTTACAGCTAAAAATAACCCGAAATGAACTTGGGAAATCACTAGTGAGGTAGCCCTATATAAAAATTTACACCGTATAATTTTGAAAATCCCTTGGAAATAGCCACGGATTTCAACACATTCTTTTCAAAAGTTGGGGCCCAAGTTTTCAGTGAGGCGTGTATCAATCCAGGTGAAACGTCAATTGAAAATTCATGCCCCACTGCACCCTCGAGGGCTGATGTCAGGTAGAGACCACGTCCTGTCGATTTACCGGAGTTAAGAAATATCTTATACTCACTAAAAAACACAAAGGCAGTTGGACATGACGGTATCAGCCTTCAATATATCAAAGACAGCTTTCCAGTCACAGTACCATGGATTCGTCTTATAATTAATACATCAATAGCAACCAACACGTTTCCAAACCAATGAAAACACTCCATTATTAGACCGTTGCATTAAAGTGGTGACCTAAATACAGCATCAAACTTCAATCCCATCAGTCTTTAACCTGCCATGTCCAAAATATTGGAGAAAGTGGTGACAAATCAAATGTTATTATACGTGGACGAGTCAAATATGCTCCACCGAAATCAATATGCCTATAGAAGGAACACTGGCACTCAAGACGCTCTGCCCAATTTCTCTAAAAAAACATACAGTGACGTCGATCAAAAGAATGTAACACTCTTGCTGTTACTCGATCCCTCTAAAGCGTTCAATAGCGTCGAACATGATAGACTTCTACATAAAATACTGAACTTAGGAGTAGACAAGCAATGATTTGAAAGTTACTTGTCAAATCGATCTCATGCAGTCCGCCTAGAAAACAAATTGTCCCCATTCATTCAAAACCATTTTGGTGTTCCCCAAGGATCCATTCTTGGTCCGCTGCTGTTTTCTATTTTCATTAATGAATTCCCTCCAATGCCTTCTCACACACGGATCTCAATGTATGCAGATGATATTCAAATTGCAATAACAAGTTCTGTATCGGAAATACCACAGACGCGAATTAAAGCCGAAACTATACTGACTAACCTGAAATCATGGTACGATCGAAATGGTCTCAAATTAAATGCTAGGAAAACACAATGCATTATTTTCGGCTGCACTTGATGAAGCGGTCGGGGTAAACCAGCTATGGCTGTCGGGCCTGACTGTGGAAGATGGTTGTGCTGGGCTGCTACTGATCCGGGCAATTCTGGTGTGGCCAGTGCTGCCTCTCTCGCCTCCTAGTGACTAAGTGTACGGCCAGACTGAATGCGTTGGCGCTGACGCGCGCGAACGCAGGCAGTAGCGGCAAAATTAAAAACATGTACTGCAATGAGAGCGGCCACACTAGACGCGGACGGGCGCAAGCAGACCAAAGCTTACAGACGCTGCGTCGCTCTGTCAAAATTCAAGATTACTTGGGAGAAATATTTGGCGCTGCGTGACGCGTTCAGTGTGTCTCGAGCAGCCGTGATTGATGGACGTGGAGCTGGCACTCTCTTTTATTCAGGCAGTGCCTGTCATTTAGGACGCTTCTCACCCTCAACACAGCGACAGGGTGTTCATACGTAATCTATTTCATTTAATCAATTTGTTTAAATCACTATTTTGATTTAAACATGATCCATAATCTTACCTTAAATGAGCTGAACAAAAGATTTCCTGAAGTTTGTCATCCAATACAACAACAAATTCCAATTATTCATTAGCATCTACGGTTTTTCGGGTTTCATACGTTTCATTGGTCTCAATTTTCTTAATTACATCCAGGGGAACATCAAAATCATAGCAGCGTTTTCTATAACGTTTTAGACTATGTCGTATTGTCTGTATAATATTTATTGTTGATACATTCATCACGTTACGATGCTTGTTTTTAATGATGTTGTCTTGTCAGAATACTCTCTCAACATCAGCATTAGAATGACACAGAATCATTAAAGTGAATTTGCAAAGTTCTCGAAAGGGATTTTCATCTGAGGAATCTCTGTAATTGAGAACTTCGCCTAAGAAATTGACTGTACTTCGTTCTTTATTCACTGTCTTCCAAGGCACTGTATGCAAGTATAATACAACTGCTATCTCTGAAAATCTAGTTTAGTAAGGTCTGAGCGATTGGAGGTAAACATTCTTGCCAATGGAATTATATCAGGTTTTACAGGATTCAAGAAGACTAGATACTTAATTCTGACATTGACTTTAAAATGATGTAATATTATTGTAAGGAAGACGCGATCGTAATTCTATTAGCTCTATTAAGAAATTGATGCTCCATTGACGAATGTACTTCTTTTCATACCTTTGATACCTGCTTTGGTAAATTCTGTTTCAAACATGTAACCTACATTTGTATTGCCATATAACTTATCTCTGATGTTTATATTTTCATCAATTGATGTGCCAGAAATGACAATCTATGAAGCAAGAGAGCTAACTAATTGTTGCAAATCATTCAACAACTTAAACAGTTTATTCGTTCTGCTAACCTCATCAAAAATCGGTTTCAAAAAGGATAAGTAAAGATCGTTTCGTTCATCACAAAACATTGAGAACAATTGTCCAGAATTGTAGCAACGTTTTTTGAGATTTTGTAATTTCAAAATGGGTCTTCAATTCAATCCACTGATCGTGGGTTCGAAAAACTGCTTTGGCAATTAATAACCATCTAATTGGCTACGTATAATTAATTTCAGAGGCAGTTTACATCATTCAGTGTTCCATAATACATTGTATTTGTTTCGCCTCAGAGATGAATGGACAAACCATTTGTAAGATTCTTTGATGAGGGGAACTCCAAATGTCGAGGAAGTGCTTGTACAACTGAACTTGAAACAGCAAATTGGGTGGAATGGCATACACAGTTACACACTTGATGAGAATTGAGTTAGGTGTTTCTGTTTTCAGCTGAGCATGCACACCAGTGCGTTTTCCAGTCATTTCCGATGCGTTGTCACTGTCAATGCCAACAAGATTTTCTAACCTCAAAACATTTCTTTCAGATTTGATTTAATTGCATTGCAAATAGCCACAGCATTGCTTGCATTCAATCGAATTAAATCCAACAGACCTGCTACGATATCGTTTCTCGATTTCGAGAAATGTCTAAAAATTTACTAGTTGAAAAATCATTACTTCCATCAATTATCATGCAAAAACTCCCATCACCAATATCTTCGACCAAATGTTGTTGAAAATAGGAAGCCAGAACATTACAAATTATTCCTGTGCACTTGGTACGGTGGAGTTTCAACTCGTTGCACCTTGTACTAACAGAGAAGAAGGCTTTGCGAGTATTACCTAAATGATCTGACTGAGAAAGGGCACCATGGCAAGCAAAGAAAAGAGTAAGTTTACACTCGACTATTTTGGTGTCATTATTTTCCACTTTAATAACTGCGGTGTAGCAGCAACAACTACAGAGCAGTAGATGAATCCACTGCAGTGCAGCAGCAACAACTGTAGTGAAGCACCTGCATCCCCTGCAGTGCAGCAGCAACAACTGCAGTGCAGCTGCTGCAACATTAACAAAAGAAAGTAGAGTAGACCGCTGAGCACCGAAAGGTTTCATAGCTGTTTTATGTTTTGCAGTAGAAATATGTCTATCTATGTCATTTATTTTAGCAAAAATTTCACATTTGTACTACTTACGACGACGATGTTTTGCACTGTCGCCTTCAATTCGCTGCGACCAATCTTTATACCTTGAATTATTCAGCCACTCGCTTCTAAACTTTTGCGTGTCCTCTTTTTCCATGATGGTTTAATTTTGCCGAACGCAGATCAAAAGAAGAATATTATGCTATAATAATGCCAAAACTAAAGACTTTGAATGAATTCTTACAATAAATCAAGTGAAATTACCACACCCAATGTTACTGCCACTGTTTTCACGCCAAACTGCCGCCAAATAGAACAGAATAAGTTACTTTCTCATCCCTTCTGTCAGATCAAACCATTGGAGTTTCAACGAGCAATGAACTTGATTCTAACCAGATGATGCAATTAAGTTTTGGTAATTTTGAGAAGATACCATGCATAGAGACAACAAATTATTGTGTATAAAATGCTCTAAATCTGCTAGAACTTTTACAGAGATTTTCTTATAAGTACTTGAAACGTATCTTCAACTCTAAATTTTTATGAAAAATGAACAAAACGGGCTAGAAACGAGTTAAACTAGTACAAAAGGGGTTTAAAAAACGTGCCAGGGATAAATTTTAAATTTTGAGGATTAAAAGATATTATATTAAAAAGGGCTCGGGCTAAATCGGTAACCTGCCCCCGTTGCTTCTCGATGAACGCGCGCGTCAGGAAAATTAAAAAGTGTTCTTCGTTGCGAATCATGTGTAATTTTTCTTCGCCAAAATATTGGTAATTAAAATTCCTAAAAGTTCATTGAGAGAAAGCGTTATTGGCCCATGTATCAAAGGTTGTATTGGCTCATATTTAATTGCTGAAAATGAATATCAGCTAGATCTTGCAATGTGTATGAATCTTAATACTTACAACTTGGAAAAAGGCTTAATTCTACACTTCTTATTTGTATTGAAAAAAACTGTTCAGTTCACTTCACAACCTCTCTCAAAGTTATTTTCTCCATAATCATGTTTATTCATTAATAAAATGTGCTGTATCTCAATATATTACTTCAAGATTCATCACTTTACTAAACTAAACCATTCATAAACAGTAAAGCTTTAGCCGTCAGATTTCAAATAAATTAGCCTTATTTTCAGGTATGTAAATATGATGCCTATATTCTATAAAACTTGCTCTCTACAACAAAATTAGATTACTTTATGGTCGTAAAAATTTTATTTATCAACTTAGAACACACAGCAAAAATCAGGAATGTAAAGCGTATGCAATTATTCATTTCTTTCCAAAAACTGGATGTAAGTTGCTGAATAATTGTTTCTGTGTAAATGTTGTTGTTCTTTATCATTCAGCGAAGACGCAATTGAAATATATGCCTAAGAGAAAACACGTTTGGCGCAGAGTAGCGCAAGTCTGCCATTTCACAGCGCGGTCTTCAGTCGCTGATGATGGAGGTGGTGGTACACCTCCACTGCAACACCACCTCCACAACTGGTGCCAAATGCCGGGTGGGCGGGGCTTGGAAGGGCAGATGTGGCTTCACTCGCTTGACTGGCAAAAGATAGCGATGCCGCCTCCACCCATTCAACCACTTTTGGGTGACACGCTATTGACAGTGTTCCGCTTTGTTTTTTGTGACAAATGAGCTTTGGTTTTTGTGACATCGGGGAATAATGTTAACAGTGTTTGTAAAAATTTACACTCAGAACTATAGGGTCGAAAGGGTAAAAAATAAAGAAGATTTTTTGTGCGAACACTACAAAATAGTACTAGTTGAACTGCCTCAAAGCACATGCTTTAAATCATACAATAAACTAATGGTTTTTCATATATAAATACTTGCCTATAATATAAGAAAATGACGTGTTTTGTAACGTGGCAAATTGATAGGTTATAAAAATAAAAAAGGGAATTACAGTACAAATGCAAGTTGCTATATTAGCAGTTTTACAGTAACTGCTGAGCGTATAAATATAGGTACACAACTACTAGCGCACAGATAATCACATCGGATACGCACACTACAAAAATATGTTGAAATGTAGGGCTAGCCTTACGCGCATCATAAGTATTAGTAACCTTATGTACTTTACAACTATAACTAGCCTTAAGTGCTTTATAACTATAACTATAACTAGCCTTACGTGCTTCACGTGTCTTATAACTTATCATTTTTCATTAATAACCTAACAGTTATAATATTCCCTTGAAATTCTAACCAGGCAACGAAAGATGGAGTTATGGGTGGAGGCCCGGTGTGCTTGTTCTCCTCCAGGAATTTGTAAAAATCGAGAAACTTGCAACGAAAGCCTATCTCATGACCTTTCAGATGATGTAATGCATAATAAAAATAGTCAGATCTAGTGTAAATGCCTAAGGAGGAAAACTGATATAAGTTCACCAGTACTGACGCTCACCCACATGTTTCCCTGTCACTGCACCATTGGCATGGCTAGACGAATGTGAGTGCTGCAGTAAGTGGGTTTTACTACGTTTGAGGAAAATGTTGGGATAAAGATACGAATTTGACAGCTTCAACCTGTTTTATGGGATTGACCATGGTACTGCGAGCATGCTGAATCTCATTAGTTTAGCTTAAAGCAAATAAAAATCAGGTTCCCATGAACACATTCATTCGTAGATATGCAAGAAAAAATTAGTTTAATTATATAAAACAAAAGTATTTAGCTACTGAAGCTCAAAGCACGCTATGTTACTTTAGTACGTGATGTATCATCATTAAGGATTAAGATTCAAGTTACAACATATGTTCAAAATGTTTCCCAATTTCTTCTATGCACAACCTGCAACGATTGTCAAAAGACTGCGTACTCGTTCGAACACTCCTCTTTTTCTGCTATGTCTCCAGCAGCCACCGCCATCCTAGCTCTAAAATCTTCCTCTGATTCCACGGGCGTCTCAGACACGAGGCTCTTCATACGTCCCGTTGAAAAAAGTCTAATGGGTCCAGATCAGGAGACTTAGAAGGCTAGTTAACTGGTCCTCCACGTCCTATCCATCTGTCTAGGAACTTAATGCTCAGTGTGTCTCTTGCTGCACTTGAAAAAGAAGGCGAGACACCACCTTGTTGAAATCACATTCAGCGGCGAATACCAAGAGGAACATTGTCAAGTAATACGCGAAGAGTCCTTTGCGGGAAAACATTTCAAGTATGTCCTGTGAAAGTTTCAGGGAAAATGTATGGACCGATCGAGATCCCTACAATATCTGCCCAATCGTTTACAGTGTACCGAAGTTGATGTTTGTGTTCAATAATGTTGTGGAGATTTTGTTCTGCCCAGTGGAGCCAGTTTTGATGATTAAAAACACCCTCTCTTGAAAAAATTGCTTCACATGTAGAAAGAATGAATTAAGAAAAATTCCTATTTTAGCTTAGCTTATTTAGAATCCATCTTGAAAAGACAACCCGAGGTTGGTAATCTGCTGTTAGCAATCCTTGAACTCTTCCATATCGCTAGGGCTGAAGATCGCTCGCACCCAAAACGTTCCACACTTCAGAATGATCGTTGATCTCCAGCAGTGCTTCAGCAACCCAACGACAACTTGCATTAGGATGATCCTGAATGTACGCTAGAACCTCTTGCTCCCTTTCATGATTTAATCTTGCTCTCCCTGCGTTAGGTCGCGTAACCTTAAAAGAATCAGTTTCTCGAAGCCTTCAGTGAATAGAACCAGTTTCTTGAAGCATCCAGTGAATAGTAGTGAAGGTCTTAAGATTTGACACATTTCTGTTCGGAAACTTATTTTTGAACAGAATTGCTGCTTGCCTCGAGTTTCCTTGTGCTTCTCCGTAAGTCATAAGAATGTCAGCCATTTCTTCATTTATGAAAAATTGCATGACTGGGTAGTTGGTAGTGTTACTCTTAATGGAATGAACTCCAGAAATGAAATGATAAGCAACCAATCGTCTAGAGAAAAAAAAACTTTCTTCAAAGCTAGTTGTTGTTGGGGTCTATAAACTTTAAAAGTTTATATTTTGTCGTGTGAAATTACTCACACAATTTCTTTCTAGAAACTTTTTATCATATCTTCATTAACTTACAATCATTAATTTCTTTGAAGATTAGCGATACGGTTGTAAATACAATGAACGTTATTATGCTTTTAAAGCCGTGATTACTCAATGACGTGACGAAATCGGAGTATACGTACATAGAGAAAATTTAAGCTGTGGTTTTTTGATCATTTGATTCTAATCTACATAAATAATGTATGTAAATTTCACCATGCTTAATAACTCTAAATAGTGCAACTCGTGTTTTATCTCCACATTCTTTTCAAACGTCATAAAACCCACTAAGCACAGCACTCACGTTCGCCTAGCCATGCCTATCTGGTGCAGTGACAGGGCAACATGTGGGTGCGCGTCAATACTGTTGAACTTATATCAGTTTTCCTCCTGGCAAATGCACTTAATCTGATTATTTTTTGTCATTCATTACATCATCTGAAAGGTCTTGAAGTAGGCTTTCATCTCAAGTTTCTCGTTTATCACTATTGTGACTATTAATTTGTATGGCCTATTTTGAACTTTAATGTCACTTTCCTAGTTATTTTACACTTTTTTCATATTATGACAACATGTGCGCATAAAGCATTATAAGATTTACGTTTTCACTAATTTTCATCAAAATCGGTTGGAAAATAAATTATATTAATACCAAAATTGTTTTTCGGAATGAAAATTAAAAACGCTGTAACTTCTAAAAAACTTAAATTGTCAAAAAAATTACCCCACAGTGTACGACTGTGATTTCTTTACTTTTGGTTAAAATGTTTGCACTTAAGGCTCCTAATATGCGTAAATACAAGCATTGCATCATTTTTTATAAAGGTCTCAACATAAAGATTCCTAGTTGATAAACACATTTGAGTACCATGACAGCCCATGTCAATGCCGGTGCAAAAGATCGAAAGACATAGATAAATTGTATTCCATAACAGGTTATTTTGTGTTTATTGATGTTCACTGATGATTTAATGAGAGAGATATACAGAAGAACTCAGTGGGGCAAAGCGCTTTTGACAGTCTTTACGTCGAAAGCGGCGTACGTATGAGCTTCAGCTTTTATGACATGAGGGAATTGACGGCAATACGACCCATTGGTGAGTTGTGCATAAGTTTTTCCTGCTGCGATCGACCCATCGATGGGTCGTTTGAAAAAGTGTTAACAATCTTTTAAAATTAATGGTATATAGTGAACTCAGGTAATGCTTAGTATTTATGAAATTGTTAGCAGCTTTTTAATTTAAATTTTAGCTGAATACAGAACTTCAGTTTAACCCATAGCAGTCAATGTGTTAAAAGTATGGGAATATGCCCCCATTTATAACAATTTTTTGCTATTGAACCTAGAGCAATGAAATTTGGTATACAGATAGAAAATGCAAATAGAAAGCTTTTGTATTTATTTATTTGGGGGAGATTCAAAATATTTCTTCTCCTACAGTTTTCAGGTTACAGTGAGGATATGGGTATCATTGGATGCGAAAAGACTCAGGAATTACCATAACCTACATGGCATTCTCCAAATTCCTATTTCAAATGAAAAAAAGAAAAAATTCCAAAGCATACTTTTTTCCCGCAAAATTTCACACTTGTGACGTCGTAACTTTTGATCGACAACGGTCGAATTAGGAAACGCCATATAGGTTATAGTAATTCCTAGTCATTCCGCATTCAATGATACTCAGATCATCCCTGTAGCTCAAAATCTGTTGGAGAAGAAATATTTTGAAACCCACACCAGAACATCCCAAAAAAGTCATAACAAAGACAAATCATTTATGAGGTCAGCAAGGCCCCTTGCAAACATTATTCAGTAATAATGAGACATAGGAGTTTACATAGCAGCGTCAAGCCGTGAATAAATAGCATAGGTGGGCCTGTAACATAATGAAATACCAACTCCCTCCCCCCAACTTCAAACCCCCGTAGCGTAGCAGGCGAACGAGCTCATTTTTACGAAGCTCATTTTTTCACAGGATGTACCTGACATCTAACACTTCCTATAGCAGCTAAAATCAGAATCATAAAAAATTTCCCATTTCTAAGGGGTATCTCCCCCGTTACAAAATAACACGTACTGTTCTTGTGTATAAGCTAAGACAACAACCGAGCTTCCACATATTTGAAATGTTTTTTCTTTTCGGGCCTCATGTCCAGCGATGCCAACGCTTGCTTAAAATTACAACGCTGAATTGACAGTTTAAATTTTGACGGAATTTTCATCTCATGAAATCAGGGTACTGACGCCGAGACTTATATGGGAGAGAAAAATTTTGATCTCTCAGCAATTAGATATCCGCTCAGATCTTGATTGTCTCAGCATATGATTCTTGAAGAAATTCTCCGAACAAAGCCTCGGATAATGTTGACGAATTTATGTTTCTCGTTATTGGATTAACAGGAGAGATAAATTCTCTGGCACTGTGTATTTATTCTTTCGCTGGGCAGTCATGCATGTTTTCACGCATGCCCGTAATGAGTATTACATGTTAAGTAATGAGTAATGCAGTAAAGCCCTTTGAGTAATGACCATGCTGATGGTGTCGTTTCAAATTTCAGGTCCGTAAGGTTGTACGAACGGAACAAGACCGTGGGGGTCAGCGCCGAACATGGGCAACAAGGTAACCTCCGTGAGCGTATTTGCTCACGGCCGCGCTGGTTGATCATAACAGACAACTTTCGGAAGAATGGGTGCGTGCCAACGCGGTGGATTTGCTGCCGGATCGTGTGGCAGACCTTCTTCTGATGACAGGCACAGTCCTTGTAGTTGGTCTATTTGTTGTTGTCCATTAACTCAGGAGGCAAATAAACGTCCTCACAGCGCGCGTATGCTGAGGATTTTGTGTTAAAGCGGTAGTTCCTGAAACTACTGCCAAAGGTACACAAAAATCATCTACTAGCATCCACAGCGGAGATGTAGTAGTTTGTGGCATCTATGTTTCCGTGGCGTTGCCTCCCAGTGCCAGATGGCCCAGGCGACCCACACGTCCGTTACTCCCCCTATGCAGGACGTTCCAGAAGGTCCGTTATCCTCTGGGAAAGGACGTTTAACTGTTTTCCATTTAATCACTCGTAGTAACCACGTATTTAACCAACTTAAGCTTTGGTAATTGTCAGTTTAGTAACTTGTTTCACAATTTGATGTGTTTAATTTGATTGTTATCATTCTTTTTCGTGTACCAATGGTAGTTTGTTATTGCCGATATGCAGAGAGAATTACAAATTTGAAAGATTTCCCGCTGTTCTTGGTTGCATAACTTTTTGAAAATTCTACCCTTTATTTTTTGCGTTTTGTAAAGTCTGTTCCAATTTCTTTCTTAATTTTTTCTTTCCAACTACAATCACCACTCCGATGCATCCGAATGAAGAGTTCTATTTACATTTAAAACTGAAGGTAATGTCAATTAAAATTCGCTAGATGCATTTCGATAAATTAGCTTTGAGTTTTTAATTATATATTATTAATTATTATAGTAAATATAATTCGAATTAAAAATATTAGCGTAAACTGAACTGACGGCATTTTTTACTAGCTTGAGTTTGATTTCTGCGTGTATGTTTCTGCAATTATTTCAAGTGAGCGTGTTGATCTATGTTTTTATTACATTACTTGTGACTAAAAATTTTCTACTGATTGTAACTCATTAATCTCATTGTTTAATCTGCTCAATGGTATCTGCTCCTGTTTCTATAACTCAATGCGAAACTCATCCGAAGCATTATTCAAGAATTATATAAAAATTAATTATGTTGTGCGAAAACCAAATTAACTTAGCCATTTACCACTTTTTTCAATTGTTATTTGAAGTTGATAGAGCCAAGATTTGTAAAACTTTCTTTTGAGATGTATTTACTTTATTCTGCTGAGAGATTTGCGTTGTAAATTTACAAATTTGTTTGTTTACGAGCTCACTTAATGTCTGGTAAATGTTATGTCATTTATTTGAATGGTCATTCATTTTATTGTTTATTTCTTAGGAAAGGGCGATTTTTTTGCAACGCTTCAGCTGTCTTTTTCCGTGTTGCTTTGCGTTGATGTATTTAACCCATTTTAAGCATAGTATTGCTGTTTGTATTTTTTTTTAAATGGCGGACTGGGTAACCTTCGTTGTTTTAATATAACAAATTATTAAATAAAAACTCCAAGGCTGCTACTCTCAAAGTCATCATTGTTAAAATTATTTACGGCTATCGGATTTTGAAAAGGTAAACGTTTTGAGCACAGACTCATCATCAGTGCAAATTTTCTGAAAAGAACAAAACCAAGATGAATTGAACAAAATATATATGGGAAATAAACACGGAAGTAAAAAACACTACTACTAAAATCAAGAGGAAAATAGCGACAAAGTTAATAGGTGGCTTAAGCTTAAAACTGTATACAGACTCTCAAATTCTTAAATCATTCTGATCGCTGACTGAAGCCAAAATGTTAAAATTACTGCACTATATACTGGAGCTACAATGTTCACTATGGAGGCGCACCGAAGAGTGAGGGGGATGGGTGAGAATCAAGGAAGTTGGATACATGGAACCGGCATCGCTATCTTTTGCCAGTCAAGCTAGTGAAGCCTCTTCTGCCCTCCCAAGCCCCGCCCACCCGGCATTTGGCCCCAGTTGTGGAGGTGGTGTTGCAGTGGAGGTGTACCACCACCTCCATCATCAGCGGCTGAAGACCGCGCTGTGAAATGGCAGACTTGCGCTACTCTATGCAATACGTATTTTTTCTAAGGCATATATTTCAATTGCATCCTCGCTGAATGACAAAGAAAAACAACATCTACATAGAAACATTTATTTAGCAACTTACATCCAGTTTTGTAGAGAAATGAATAATTACACACGCTCTACATACCTGATTTTTTCTGCGTGTTCTAAGTTAATAAAGAACATTTTCGCAACCAGACAGTAATTTCATTTTGTTGTAGAGCAAATTTTATAGAATATAGGTATTAAATTTACATACTTGAAGATAAAGTTAATTTATTTGAGGTCTGACGGGTAATTTTTTTCTACTTATGAATGTTTTCGTTAAATAGTTTAGTCGAGTAATATATACATCTTAAAGTAATATATTCAGATAAAACACATTTCATTAATAAATAAATATGATTATGTAGAGGATCAACTTCGAAACAGTGGTTGTCAAGTGAGGTGAACAGTTTCTTTTCAATACAAATACGAAGTGTAGAAATAAGCATTTTTTTATTAAGTTGTAGGTATTAGGATTCATACACATAGCAAGATCTTGCTGACATTTCTTTTCAGCAATTAAACATATGTCAATTGCATCATTTAATGAATAGGTCAAGTGCACTTTCATTTTAAGATCAATGAACTTTTAAGTGATCTTCATTGCCAACATTTCGACAAAGGGCAACTATACATGATTCACAACGAAGAACATTTTTTAATTTTCTTACTATGTATCCTCCTATATAAGAAACAACATTATAAAAATACACTGAATTAGAAAAAAATTTGAACAATTTTCTACATATTTGATACATGTATCCTCTTTGCATGAATCATTGCGTTGAACATCGTCAGACATTATTCTATTCTTAGAACACGAATAATTGTTAACACTGTTATAGCGCAAGATGAGATTAATGAAGATGGGTTACTTTTACTAGATGCTGTCAAAATTGTTACGTCTTCAAAAGACGGGCAGTAACCATTAAGAACATTATTTATTTTGTTGTGAACAAATAGACGATTGTAGGAACATGCAAATTTTTTTGCTGTCGGGTTGTTATTGCAAGCACCTCTGCTTTCAATTGTTCATAAAATTAATTTTTAAATGATCTTGACTTATTTAATACTTCCGTAAAAAGCACATGCCCAGTTTTACAATTATGTAGAACAAGTTATTAATGCTTTTAATACGAATTGAAAATCCTTTAAATCCAATTTTCCTGACTGACTCGCACATTAGGTTGACAGATGTTCGGCAGCAAAGTGATGTTATATACAAAGTGTCTTCATCATGAGTAGAAAATACTTTGCCCGCATTATTTGAGTTAATAGGTTTCTTATATCCATATGACAAATTATATCTAAAATTTAATATATCAAATTCACCAATACATTTTATTGTTGCCTCACTACCGCTAAAACCGTCAATATTAGTTTTTAGACAAATTGTAATCCATCTGCAATGAAATCACTTAAAAGTTGAGCAGCAAGTTTGATATTCATCTTTTCTTAAGGAGTTTATGTGCTTTAATTTTAACTTCTAGCTAAATGCATTCTTGTTGAAGTTTGTAATTCATGAAATTTCTGTTAGTGCACGTGAAAACTTGTGTCTGAATTTTTTTTTCAAAATACTACTGCACTTGTGTATAATGCATGAGCTTGGCATATTAGGAAGGTAGTCCTTAAACGCAGCACGGATAAGCTGCACCCTTCCACGCCGAGTGCCTGTTGCAAACTGAGCCCACCTCCGTTTCTGGGGCCGTCAGTCACCCTACAGCTACCGAAATTTGGCTTCACTTTAGAGCGATGACGCCGGTTCCGTGTATCCAACTTCCTTGGTGAGAATCCCTCCAGTTCGGCTACTCCGTCCAGCATGTTCCGGTACTCTTACGCCCAAAGTTCTGCAGGCCACGCCTACATAATTAGATACACATCGTTCACAACGAAATTCATATACAAGAGAGCGACTCATGATGGAAGGTAATTTATCTTTGAAGTTGAAAAATGAACCTATAGTAAATTTGGTCGGAAGAATTATTCTAAAATCAACATCTGGCCGAATTTTGACAACCTCGATTTGCATTAGTTCAGATTTGGACCCAAAAGATCAAAGGGATAAATTATAATCTGTTTCTTGTATTATCGAAGAGATTAGAGGGTGAGCTATATTTGGAATTTAAAAAACGTTTTATTAAAGAATGAACTAAACCAGCAGGAAAACCATCATTCGTGAAAAAATTACACATAAGTGAAAATTTATCGTGGAGTAAATTGTAATTTGAACATGTGTTAAAGGCTCTATGCAACAGGGGTTTAATGCTATTAATTTTGAATAGATTAGGTGTGAAACAAAAAAAACAAATGCCGAGTCCCGTAAAAGTCGATTTTCGGTAAACAGAAATTAAGAAAATTCCGTCGCGTTTAGAAATTAGTACATTTAGAAATGAAATCTTACTACCTACCTCAGGTTCAACTGTGAAACTGAAATAGCTCACCCTCTAATCTCTCCGATAGTACAAAAACAGATTTTATTTACCCTTTTGACATTTTGGGCCTAAATCTGAACAAATGGAAACTGAGCTTTTCAAAATTCATCACACGTATTTACCTGATGTTGATTTTAGAATAATTCATACAACAAATTTACTATAGATTCATTTTTCAACTACGAAGATAAATTACCTACCAGCATGCGCCGCTCTTTTGTATATGAATTTCGTTTTGCACGATGTGCATCTAGTTATGTAGGCTCGACCTGCAGAACTTTGGGCGTCAGAGTATCGGAACATGCTGGACGGAGCAGCCCGACTGGAGGGATTCTCGCCCATCCCCCTCACTCTTCGGTGCGCCTCCATTGTGAACAGGGTGGCTCCAGTGTACAGTGCAGTAATTTTAACATTTTGGCTTCAGCCAGCCAGCGGCATGATTTAAGAATCTTAGAGTCCTTATACATTTTTAAACTTGAGCCCCCTCTTAATGAAACTAATAGTGCCCACCCTCTGTACATAGTTTCCTCGTGATTTTAGTAGTAGTATTTTTACTTCCGTGTTTATTTCCCGTATATTTTGTTCTATTTATATTGGCTTTGTTCTTTTCAGAAAATTTGTACTGATGATGAGCCTGGTGCTCGAAACGTTTACCTTTTAAAATCCGACAGTTATAAATTATTTTAACTACGTTGACTTTGCAAGTAGCAGCCTTGGTGTTTTTATTTACGTTTGGTCTGCGTAAGAATGCAGTCCATGATGTGCTTCAACAAATTATGAATTTCACGCATGAAATGTTGGCAAGCGATATGTGCTGTTGCCGTATATACGTTATATTTTATATTTTGCTTTTGAATCATTTTGAATCTAAAAACTTCGTCGTCATTTTTATACTTCGGCTAACAGTTTTTCGCATGTTGATTTTTCGATTAGTTGTGCGTTAGCTCTAGGTGCTTGGATCTCAAAACTTAAATTTCTATTTTTTGTAGTTTGAGTCCATAATTTTTTTTTTAGTGGTGGAGGTATGTGCCCCCTTAACCCTATGTGCCGCCCTCTTTACACATATAAGCGCTTGTCACTCAGGCATAGGCGCATTTCGTTCGCATTCTCCACGTCACAACCCCCTGTCCACCTCCGCTTGAATACCAATAAACGAATCACGAAAGGAGCATTTACCTATCCCACCAGCAGTCAACCCAGTGGCTCCATCTACGGAGCCACAGACTCCAAGCATCTCAGGAATATCTCCAGCAGCGACTTCAATTTTGACGGAAAAATCTTTTTCCGACTCGCCAGGTGTTTCCTAAACTAGACTTTTCATGTGCCTCCGCAAAAAAAAATAACGGAGTCAGATGAGGAGATCTTGGCGGCCAGGACACAGAACCATTGCGACCAATCCATCGATCTGTAAATTTAAGGTAAAGAAAACGTCTCACAATCACAACAAAATGTGCCAGAGCTCAACCACGCTGAAACCACATTCTTCTACGAATATGCAACGGAACATCGGCAAATAAATCCGGAAAGACTACTTCAAGAAAGATTTTGAAAACATTCCCAGTGAAACGCTCTGGCAGAATGTGTGGGCCAATGATTTGATTTTGAACGACACCTGCCAAAACATTGACATTATAGCGATGTTGGTATCTATGTTCAAGGATGGCATGAGGGTTGTTCATTTGCCATTTGTGAAAATTATGAAAATTGAACATTCCATCGCGGTAAAAGGTAGCTTCGTTCGTGAACAACACTTGTTCTCTGAAATGAGCATCTTCTAACTCCTGATTCAAAAACCACTGCGCGAATCGCTCGCGAGGAACATAATCTGCAGGAAGCAATCCCTGGATTCTCTGGAAGTGATTTGGAACCTGATTATTTTAATTCAATATCCGCCACACTGCAGTGTGATCTTGAATTCCCATAGATGCTGCTGCGGCACGAGTGCTCATACGCGGGTTTTTACGGAAATGTTCCAACACACCTTCCTCATGATCCAGATCAAGCGGTCTTTGGCTAACAAGCATTCACTCTGTGTGCACTGAAACTTCCGTTCTCACACAATCTTCGGTGCAAAGCAGTGAATAATCAATGAACAAGCATCTGTCGATTGGGGTAACATTATTGGTACGTTCTTGCGGCACGTCTTACATAACCATCAGTAAAACCATTGACGAAATGCATTTCAGCCACTTCTGCACTTGTTAGGCAGTTCATCTTGCAAGTACAGTGTCTCGACGCTAAATGATAAATGATTACGGCTCAAACTAGAGGTTACTAACGTTGACTGGGAAAGTTCTAGAAATTTCTTTAATCTGGAAATTTATTCAAATATGTGAATGAAAAGTTTTTCGACATTTTACGAATAAAAAATGGGTATAGCATCAATCCTCCCCAAATTTGTCAATTCAATTCTCCTTATTGCTCTGTTTCTGTCTTTGGCGAATTTTCCGTCGTGTGACGAAAAGTGAGTCTTAAAAGTTTATAAGCATAATATCTCATCAACGAAAACTTTTTTGAACTTTGTTCAGTGATGAAAT
>JACJUY010005149.1:8801-20484 GCA_014220935.1 Platorchestia sp. MABIK
TCAAGCATAAACCCGATGACGTCGGTCGGCGCCACGCGCTCCAGCTGGCAGAGCCTCTCCAGATTCTCCAGACACTCTAACGCATCGATCGATCCATCGCCGGTCAACTTAGGCAACTGCCTAGCTAGCCGATCTAGGATCGGACCGCGCGCCTGAGTCAGGATGTTAGCCAACCTGCTCACATCCACGAGCACTCCCGGCGTGCTCCCCGCCGGCGGCACTGGCGATCCCAAATCGCCAGTTCCGGCTGCCGCAGCCTCCTCAGCCGCCTCAGCTGCCTCAGCCGACGCGGCCTTCCCAGCCGCCGCCATCTTGCTAGCAACAAAGATGGCTACCAACGCTAAAAGCCTAGATAGCTTGTGGGCTTTAGCCGAAAGAAAATGTTACGAGAGCTACGGTAGCTCCCTACCAGCACTCGGACTTACCTCTCTCCACAGTCGTCGTCCGCTCAGAGCCGGCTTCCGGCTACCTGTGACGACTGCTCAGAGGGGAACGACACCCCTCCCGGAGCAAGCTGATCACTCCTCCCGATTGCCGGGTGCTCTCACCCGGGACAACCACACAGCGTCGCAGCTGCAGTAACTTTTCTGTAGTTTCTCCACAGAAACTACAAACCCAGCGTCGTCACTACGTCACGGTACTAAGCAACGGCGCAACGCAAAGAAAACCAAAACACGCTGTAACGTCCTTGCACCACGACTGTCCAGAGCACACTGGCTGCCGGTCGCCCGCAGCCGCTCGGTCGCGGCGGCAAGACCGCCATATCTCGGAGTCAGAGCGCACACCGTTAGAGCGCCCTCTGGCGGTGGCAAACACCACAACACCACAAAATCTTAGAATAATCCTTCAGGAATCGACGGACTTTTGGTCTCCCTCTGACCGTGCCCTTAAGGTGTTTGCTGTGGGCTAATGGACATTGTTATAGTCTGTGAGCCAATGCAGGAACTATGAAGGATGCTCAAAATTGTGAATATTTGTAGTAAAGATTTTAGTTGAAAATTTAGAGGAGATTAAAATGAAGTTATGAAGGCTGATGGGAAAGAAATAGATAAACGGTATAATATTTTGGGGTGGGATAAAGTAAACAAAATGAAAGAGCAAAAGAACAGGGTGTTTTCAAATATGGGACCCAAAAAATCATCAATAACTCTTGATACAGTGAACGGATTTTTTAATACAAAGTGGCAGTAGAATCCTGAGATTTATATCTTTAATTTAACACGTTTAGTGCGACGCCCAAAATTTAGTGCATTTCTGCATTGCGGTAGATGCCAAGTCTTGCCAGAACAGTTTGCCTGGAGCGTTCACATTTCGTAGCCTTCTTTTCTTTTCAATCCTAATATACTGTTCGTCCTACTCATTAGTCATATCAAGGTTGACCTTTAAATTTACGGTTTATTTAAGCAGGATATATTAAACACATATCTTAGTACGGCCATACATTTACTGTTTTAACGAAGGATGAACACACATATGACAAGAGGTTGATGAAACTAGCAAATATCAAGGATGATAAAATAATGGACAATCCCAAAGAACTTAACTCGGAGTATGCAACGATGGTGACGAATTAAAGGTCTAATAATTACGTTAAATCGGATATGTTGATATGAAGTTACACAGAGATTACATAGACTCTGTCTCAGAGTGCCAGCTGAGTTTAAATTAACAAGTCAAAAGGTGGCA
The DNA here is from genome assembly GCA_014220935.1 of Platorchestia sp. MABIK. Lineage (NCBI taxonomy): Eukaryota > Metazoa > Arthropoda > Malacostraca > Amphipoda > Talitridae > Platorchestia > Platorchestia sp. MABIK. Next base: position 10,488 of record JACJUY010005149.1, read on the forward strand.
CTAACAGACCCTTACAAGAGGAAATCTCGCACTATAATGATTCTATCTAACAGTCAACGAATGCTTAAATAGCCGCAGGGACTGCTGCTGCTTCTGTAGATTTGTTGAGGCGGTTGACAGGGCTCAACCGTCGAAGAGTGCTGAGCACTTTTCTCTGTCGCCTTCCCTATGCTGAGCTTGCTTTCCTCGTTGATTAACTACTAACCGATCGGGCGTAAGGTCTACGTTCTGCCGTTCACTCTTTTGGTGGTGGAATTTCACAGTTTGTACCTTGGTACATAACACACGGAGGGAGTTTGTGTGCTATTTATTGAAGGTGAGTACAACGCAGTAGTGTGATAAAATTGCGTGCCCACGGTTGTCCATCCCGCACTGCAAACTTCACTCATTCTCTGCAACAGGTGGGCGCGTTTTTAGCTCCTAATTGAATGCGACTGCGCTGCACTTCTGAAGTTTATACGTTTGATGTTGGTACTTTTTGCATTCATAACTTGTGATCTGTTTTTTTACATATTGAACTATATGCAACAATGCCAACCCAAAAAATGGTAGAAATATGATGTGAACATTGTAATTTTATAGCTTTTACTTCATGGATTAGTATAAATACCTATTTGTTCACATTATAAAAAGTTTTACTTCAATTTACTTGAGCACCTGAATGCTTTTACATTCATCCTCAGATATGGACGCTGGAAAATTCTACGACAGACAAAATGCAGTTGTTCAAATATCTGAGACCTGCACTCAGAGTGGTCAAGACTTGAGGCTGCATGAGCTTGTACTCAAAGCCTCGATAAACCTTGAGTGAACAACAACAACAAATATCTGAGGCCTATTGAGATAAGAGTGACTCATCCGAGTGATTCATCTTCATCATGTCGTGTAAAATCAGCTCATACGTTGACAAAAGCACCTGGATCAAAAAGGCAATCATGAAAGCACTGCAGAATGTGTTATGATGCACTAGTTTATAATGAGGGCTCAAAAAAAGCTATATCTGCTAGAAAAGTGAACACATTTTGCGCACAATGCGAAGATCAACCTTACCTGTGCCTACAATGTTTCAATGTCAAACATTCATAAATAGAAGTAACCATTGTATTTGATGAGTTTTGTAACTAGTAGAATAGTTACTGTTTGGGTATATTTTCTGTATTGTCTAGGATACAAGCATAAAAATATACCTGTATAGCTCTTAGTGCCCAATCAATGCAAAAATGACCTTTATAATAGAATTAGGAAAAATTTGAATTTTCTTATGATTTTGGCAAAAGTTAAATGTTCCAGCATTCATTTGTGTATTATTTAAATCCTTAATATTAATATTGAGCATTGAAATGAAGGAACTATCATTCCAATTTATGTTGATTTGATAATATTCGTTGGTATATAAAATACCCACTTGTGACCTCCGGTGGGTCACCCGCACTATAAGAATCCACCCTGTGCCCACCGGTGGGTCACACCGCACTTAATGTGTTGAACTAATTTTTGAAGATGACATTTTTCATGTGGCATCCACTTGACTGCAAGCAATATTGGGCGTGTGTTTGCATGCTTCTCATTGCAGCACTGGTGAGGGTGGGACTGATCAATCTTATTTCTGAGATGATCTATAAATGACTTTCTTTGACAGAGAACTTCACAGGTTGTGCTCTCTTGAAACTTTGCTGGGGCTAGCTAGTTGTTTCTTTGTCCAGTTCATCATCTTGCGGGAAATTTCAAAGCCGGATAAACTTTGCTGTGTCCTCTGATTCTTATTTTGACTGTTTTAATCATAAATACGTAGGTACTTAGTATAAAATATAAATCTCACAATTTTACTGTCACTTTGTTTTAAAAGATCCATTACTTGTGTCAAAATTTAATGATGATTTTTTGAGTCCAGTATTAAAAAACATCCTGTACTTAATCCTTCGTCTCCTGGCCGCCACTCCAGTGCTAAGATGCTGGTGCTTTCAGTCAAGGGAAATTGACAAAATTTCATGGTAATTTAAATAGTGGGGATATATTTTGAGCTGAACATCAATATGAGGGGAATGAATAGCAACTATCTAACCGTGTTTTCATAAGCCTTGCATACACAATTTGGTTTTGATTTCCCCTCAGTTTAAACTTCATGGTTTGTGCACATATTTAATACCTTTTTTATTTAACTCGAGCAAATTTTTCATATGCACATTGATTTACTGATACGTTTGGGCAAATATTTAATTGAAGTTTTTTCTCAGATTTTTTGACAACTTTTTTGGTGTCAAAGATGTTCCGCCTAGCAAACATTTATAATGAAACGGTACTTTTTAATTTAAAAAAAAGTAAGCACCTGCTTTTGCAGAAAAAACATGCTAAGGCAATTTCACTGATATTTCATTTCAGGGCACAGACAACATTTATTCCTGAAAATTTCTCCCTAAACTGTTTGAAATTTGGGAGACAAAGGGTTAAAAGGACAGAAGAGTCAAGATTGAGTGATGATGAATGCCCTTGAGCAAAAGGTGAGCGAATGGCAGAAGCCCTGCAGTGGTATTGATGGTTGAGCAGTATGCCCAAGTATGCCCTAAATGAACAAACCAGCATGAATGTGGTAAAACATGAAAATACAAGGGCTGTTTTTTTTTCAAGTTCCGATAGGCTATAAAAAAATACATATTGTGATAAGATGATTTTATTACTAAAAGATTCACAATGTCTTGGTTATTTTTCTATGTAGTCACCATGAAGGTTGAAGCATTTGTCATGACGTGAGACAAGTTTTTCCATACCATCTTCAAAGAAGTCAGCCGCCAGTGATCCCAGGGATGTCGTCACCGCGTCTTGAAGCTCGGACTTAGCACCCAGACCACCCACCATATAGCCCGGACTTGGCACCCAGCGATTACCATCTGTTTTGAGAAATGAAGGCGTGGTTGAGGGGCCAGCGCTTCGCTAATAACGACGAGCTTCAAGACGCGGTGACGACCTACCTGGGATCACTGGCGGCTGACTTCTTTGAAGAGGGTACAGGAAAACTTGTCCTCACGTTAAGACAAATGCCTCAACCTTCATGGTGACTACATAGACAAGTAATTAAGACATTGTGAATCTTTTAGTAATAAAATCATCTTGTTACCACAATTTGTCTTTTTTAATAGGCTATCAGAAATTGAAGAAAAACAGCCCTCGCAGATTGCAGTGACCAGCATAATGAATGGTACAAATGCTTTGGCCTGAACTGGAAGTAACCTTGAATATTTCGAAGTGCTTCAGAATAAAGGGGAGCATTTGGAGCCTCAAAATGGACAGCTGCAAAAACTATTTCAGGTGACCTAAGAAGAAGTCTGTTTCCTGAGGGATGATGAAGACTGTCTAGCATGATAAGATAAGAATAAAGTAAATGGAGAATAATAGTTGGGTAAAACAAATTTTTGACTGAAATTTGAGGAAAAGCCATTAGGAGTATGCAAGAAAGCAGCTTTTTCATTAAACAATACATGTTAGAATTGGCGTAACTAGGGATGATTGGTTTTTGTGGGACAAACCTGAATGAGATTACAAGAAGTGGAAGAAAGATATTGAAAGACCAAGTAAAGAAACTGAGTTGAGAATATGAAAATATAATATGAGGTTAAAATCTGTTGACCTGGTATGCTGAGATAAATGTCCCAATGGCGGAGATGTTTTGTGGTGGAAGTTTTAGAAGTCAACCCCTGTTGGCTGTAAGGTGTGAAGCTTAAAGTGTGAACAGGGACACATGAAAGGGTAGGTAATGAAGAGAATAATGGGTTATGTTGTGTAAGAGGAGTAAAAGAAATGGATCATCCAGGTTTGAAATGCAGCATGAGCATGGAAGAGATACCCTCATGAATGTGGTGTTTGAGCAGTATGGAGAGGACTAGCACTAGATGTGCTGAATGTAATTGTGATTTCTTTTCTGTTGTGTAAAAATAAAAAAATAGTTGAAATACGTTCATTGTGTTCACATTTCAACTTCGTTCAATGGCTAATCAAAAAATGGACGAAACTTTTTTAGTTACCTTGTAATTTAATTGGTTTCTCTAAAAAATTTCATTGAATGAAGTTTCAAATTGCCTATTATTTCAGTTGATAAATATTAAGTCAGAGACAGTTCATATTTGTATAGGTACCACAAAAGTAGATCAGGAACTTGGTTTGGGACATGTGAGTTTGAGAAGCTGTAGCAGCCTCCTCTGTATGGTTGAGTATACAGTACAGTGATCAGTGTGAGGGTCAATAGGATGAGAAAATTGTAGTTTCATTAATCAGCAGGAAAACTATCATAGTATTTTGGTAACTAAAAAATTTGGGTATTTGACAAACTTTACTAGTAATTTTATTCATGAAAAGGCAATGATTTTCATGCCTTGATTAGTTAATTGTAAGTAGATGCTCCTTATAGAGCTTCTGTTGTGATGCCCTACAACTCAGATTCATTAAACTTACAACTGGATTGATTTTTGAATTTTTAAAATCAAGAAATCTCAAACCTTTTTTGAATAGTTTTTCATTGCTTCTCTTGTAGGGACTTAATTTTATAATCTAATCTGTTATATTATGATACTCTTAGATTTGGTAGGTTCCTATTTATTGATTAAAATGTGTTGCATTGTAAATTTTAATTTTGATTTGTTCCTTCAACAGAAACTTTTAAAAGGACTTGAGAAATATCCAATAAATTAGTGTTTACTAGACCTAGACTACACTGCCTTCATACACTCATACATTCATTGTTAGTGAGTGAATGAACCACTTACATTTGTGTTATCTTTCTCATTAGCTTCTAGTATTTTTGTTGGAAATGGCTGAAACAAAAGGAGTTCATGAAGGGTCATCACACAAAGTGCCTGCCCTGAATAAGTTCATGCACTCGCGCAACATCTACCGCACTCCTCCCAGCTTCAAGCAACTTGCTTCCCTGTATCCTAACTTCAGAAAGTTCTGCTCCTATGATGTTGAGGGCAAGGTACATCTTGACTTCAGTAACCCACAAGCTCTAGCTGAATTGGCCATTGCTCTCCTTCATAAGGACTTTGGGCTGACAGTGAGTTTGGCTGCCATCAATTTCCTAGTTGCTTGAAAGAACTTGTGTGATGTATGGCTTTTTTTTGAATTGTTGGTATTTGTTCAGTGTGGGTTTTTTCTCTTTTGAATGTTCAGTGATTACATATTATTTAATTTTTTGTTGTTCAAAATCAGTTTGAAAATTATAGTTCAGATTTTCTGCTAATAATTGAAGTAGAAAATGTAAACCATGGCATTTATTATTTGATACTACAATTTCTTTCATTTAATTTGAGCCAATTATCTTGATTGTAGTTTAAAATCTCCAAGGTTACGGTTTTGGTTTTCTAGCAGTTATAGCTTTGTGTAGTTACTTTTTGAATTACTCAGCATGATTTATTGGCATCAGTTACTTGATATGCTGATCATCATATAATTTCTTTTATCTGCTATTAGTACTTAACCCTGTAATGGCCATTTTTTTTATGTAGACCATAATACTGCAGTAATTTCCCTAAAATTATCATTCATGAAATCCAGTATGGTATGAATTTTTCATTGGAGTATTTAGAATATAAGAACAATGTGAGTGATTTCTTTATGTCCTCCAAAAAGGATATTGGTTGGTTAACCTCTTCCCTGGCAGAAACGTGTATACACGCTTTCACAAAATGTTCTTTTTTCAGTTGTCGACAAGTGTACTCGTCTAAAACTTTACCTTCAAAAACTAGCTACATACGTAAATCCACATCGATTTTAAACCTTTGTAAGCCATTCTACATGTGAAACGAGTATTCTCGTCAAATCGTACGCCTGTCAGAGGCGATAGGATAGAGCTGTGGGATTTCAAATACATTGTTACTAGACTTGCTCCGACAGCCATTGTCGTTGGGTGGTTGTTTGCATCCACATTTGCATTCATTTTTTTTTGTAGCATTTTCAAGTGTAACACTCCAAATGTGTAGTTCAACGGAAGATAGTGAATATGAACCTTCCCTCAGAAGCTTGAATACTTCTGATAACTCAGCCAGTTCGTCAGACAATGACTATTTCTTGACAAGTGAGGAGGATTAGGGGGTGAGGGGAGAGCTTGGAAAAGCCTCTAGTTTTCTAAGGCACCACAACCACGTTTTCCTTTCACAGGAACCAAAATAAAAAATATGAAAAAAAAAAAAAAAAAANAAAAAGAAACGTTTTTGACAAAAATTGTTGGGGAAAGGATTAAGGGTTAACTTTAAATTCTATTTATGAGTAAATATGAATTGTTAAGGCTCTCGATAGTAAAAAATTGTAGCAATGCCAAAAACGGCAGGACTCCTAAGAAAGCGGCACTAGGGGCTGTACAGTAATATTCTTCTAATGATACTTTGTACTTACAAAACTTCTGTCAGCTTCAATTTCAGATTTTTCATAAGTTTTGCAGTTTGTGGGATGCACATTCTTGTTGAAAACTATTTGCAAAATGCCAGTTTAGGATCAACATATTCATTACAAGCACTGTCTTCTTTCTATCATTACTTTTGTTTGAGTAATGCAACTTGCATTCTGATTTCACATTTGGTGTCAGAATATGATGAATACAAAATTGTAAACCCCACAATTGGACGCACTTTTAATAATCTGAGCGACTTATGAATCTGTCAAACTTTGCCATTCTTTTTTATTGTTGAGGGTCTTAATATATAAGTGCATAATTTTGATCCTTGATTTTCAATGGGTTATGTTTCAATTTAAAAATGAAATTAATTTTCTCTCAGAAAATAAATTTCATATTAATCTTCATCTGTTAGAATTTGCTGCAGCTTGCAATGCTTGAGTTCCATTCTTCATTATGATCTGCTCTACCAGGTGCAGTTGCCTCAAACACACCTTGTACCAACCATCCCTCTGCGGCTGAATTACCTGCTGTGGCTGCAGGACATAGTTAACCTGTGGGCTGACAGAGCCAAGCCTCCTCAGTTCAACTTGCAGGAGGCCCTGGCATTGCAGCAGCAGCAGAAGGCACTGCAGGATTCTTCACAACAGCAGAATGGTTCAGATTCCTCACATGAGCATAAACCGAAGAAAGAGCCACTCTATGTTACACCTGTCATTGGTTTAGATATTGGTGAGTTACTTGTGACCTTTCTTGTTTTGTTCAGAATTCAATTTTACATATCTGTATTCATTTTCGTTCCTCTAGATGCAATAGAAACGTGAACAGTGAAATTTGAAAAATTCGTTATATTAGGTAAAGTGTAGGGTAGTAGCTCCCCTTAAAGTAACAGTCAGTTCGTAATGGCTTATGGTTCTGTATAGGATGTATTTCTTACTGGGAGGCATTAGTTTGACAGGTTCAACTCTGTTTAACCCTTTGCCTCCTGATGGGAGCTCCAGTTCCCAGATGGCTAGTGCTTTCAGTTTAGGGAAATTGACAAAATTTCAGGGTGATTCAACTAGTAGTGAAATAATTTGAAAATAAATGGCAAAATCAGGGCAATTCATAGTATTCCTGCAACTATGTTTCTAGACATTCTAGAATTTTGACACTCGCAATTTGCTATTGATATCCACTCAGTGTAGGCTTCATGGTCTATGCTGTACAATTAATACCTTTTTTATTTAACTTGAACAAGTTTTTCAAACGTATATGTATTTACAGATAAAATTAAGCAAAATCTAAATTTATATGTTTTCTCAGATTTTTTACCATTCTTTGTGTCGAAGCATACATTTTTAAAGCACAATTTTTTCAATTGAAAAAGGAAGTAAGCAACTGCTTAAACAGAAAAAAAACATGTCAAGGCAATTTCACTGATATTTCAGGGTAATGACTACAATTATCTTATAAAACTTTTCCCTTAGCTATTTTAGTGTTGGGAAGCAATGGGTTAATAGAGCAAGTCTCCAAAAAAAATGTTGAGTTCATTCAGACATAAAGAAGTATAATGTGCTGGTGCAGGGTGGTCAAAAAACCCAACTTTTTGAAATATTAAATCCACTTGATTTTTATAGTGTTTATCTTGATTTTTCATCTTTAGTTGGGTGTTTTATTTATATTTTGAAGTTATTCAAATTACTCCTTTACATTACTGACTCTCACTACATAGGTGCATTACCTACAGGAAGGTGCATTATCTACAATCAAGAGAATTTTACAAGAAATTTATTTTCTTTGGCAATATTCTCTCTCAGGCATGAAATTCAGGGAAAAGCTATTCTTCAAATAAAGCGGGAGTGACCCAGGCCTATTCAAACAACCTATTTGTAAAGATGAGGTTTTGTAAAGCAGGAGTTTGTGTTTCAAGGTGTGCCAGTAATTCATAGCCATTTGCTGCATTTTTATTCTGTTTTGAACATATTCTTCGTTGAACGCTCTTCAACAAATGCTATACATTTTGATAACATATCTTCAAAATCATTTTATCTGTAATTACTCAACGGGAGGCTGTCAGAAACATGTTTGTGCATGAAACTCGATTAAATGAACACGCCACAATTTAACTTTATTTATAGTTTCAGAATAGAAGTCATTACAGCTACTCGGTAGTAAATCATTTAATTGAAAATATTACGAACATGTTTTAATGCTCAAATTCCTTCCACATGTCCATTTCTGTACACGCACTTTTGAGCTTTTGTTTGTATTGATGAAACAACTCGTTTGATTAACAACTGTTGATCACTTTTTTGTACATTCAATATGTTAATGATTATTTCTTTCAGTTCAACAATGTTTTGACAGGGAGTAGAATATACTTTCATCTGTGAGTATCCCCATAAAATACAATTACACGGTATTATAGTAACTAATATAGTATTGAAAATAACCATATGTAGTCATTTGTGCTTAAATTTTTGGGAGATCCAGTACCATCCCAAACAAAATTGAGGTTAGAACTGTGAGAGTAGATTCGTTTGATTTTCATTTTAGTTGAAATTAATCAAGGTATGATTCATATTTTGTAAAGAGCTGTAGTCAGTGTTGCTTGTGCTGTAGTTGAGGATGAACTGTTGCGTCAGGGTGCGGAGCTTCGTGCGTGTACGGACTGCTGGGCGCCCGGCAGTGCAGCTTCCACATGGTGGGGTCGGACACGGACCCTGATGCTCTCGCTGTTGCCCGCGCTAATGTGGCCACCAACCGCCTGCACGACAAGGTCTTCGTGGTCCAGGTCTTACATTTTGTCTTTCATTCTTGAATTATATAAATGGCTCAAATTTATTCTTCAGTTACCATAGTTCTATGTACTATGTTCTATGATACTTGATAAAGCTCAATACACCGCTAGTTTATGGTCTATGATTTCCGATACATCCAAGTTTCAAGAAATATTCGAACCTGTGCATAAATACTCACTAAAAATTGAAGATAAAGTTAACAATTTAATCAGGAAATTGAAGAAAAACAACCTCGTTGTAAAAGAAGTCTATGACTCTTTGTTTATTTCCGGTTCAGGCCCTGGGATATTGTATGGTCTGCCAAAAATTCATAAGCCTAACTTTTCTACTAATTTTCAATTTCGGCCTATATTTGCAGCGTACAATAATCCTAGTTATAAATTGGCCAAATTTCTTGTCCCGGTTCTCAAATCGTTGACTATCAACGAATATACAGTTGATAATTCTCACAGTTTTTCTACTGAAATTTGCAATTTTAATGACGCAAACTCTTTTTACATGGCTTCTTTTGACATTGAAAGCCTTTTTACCAATATTCCACTCGCAGAAACTATTGACATTTGTCTTTCTAAATTATTCACAGGTAATTCTGGAGGGGTTTTGGGGCTAACAAGGTCGTATTTTAAGTCTCTTTTAGAATTGGCCGTTCTTAATTCCTTTTTTCTGTTTGATGGTCGTCTTTTCCGTCAACTGGAGGGGTTGGGAATGAGGTTGCCGTTGGGGCCAACTTTTGCTAATATTTTCATGTGTAATTATGAAAAAATTTGGTAAGATGACTGTCCTGCTGACTTTAAACCCGTGTTTTACAAGAGGTACGTTGATGATACTTTTTTGCTTT
>JACJUY010005149.1:20925-41709 GCA_014220935.1 Platorchestia sp. MABIK
AAGACCAGCTCTGAATGATACATCTAGTTCTTTTCCATTGTGCATTTCTAATTAGTTCAATACTGTCTCGTGAACCGTTTGTATCTGTAATTATTCAAATTTATTTCATATCGTGTTTCAGCTGATGATGGGATTTATCCCGAAACGTTTGTTCCAAAAATGTTTAGAATTTTATTCTTCGCTTTTAAATTTTTAATAAACTTGCGTTATCGCCAAGCAAAAGATGTGCTTAAGTATTACAATGAAACGTCACATTTTACTGGTTTCAACAAATATTCCTCACAACAAATGAGTAGAAACTATATACTGTGATTTCATTCATAGAAACAGTTGTACAAATAAATGAACTAGTTTGACCGCTACTTCCAAGAGAAACGTTTAGAACAATAAACATCTATAAGCATAAGGAACAGAAAAAACACTCAAGGTGTAACTTTGATATATGGGAGGGTGAAGGTAAGTGAGGTTAGTGGAGTGGAAAGGGGAATGGAAGTTATTTAGAGATGCGGTTGAAAAATGTGCAAGGAAAGTCTGCTGAGTGTCGTTGGGAAACTGTATGGAAGAGTTTTAATTGAAAGAGTGAGAGTAATGACGAATGGTGTGCTTGCTGAAGAACAATGTGGCTTTAGAAGTGGTAGAGGTTGTGTGTATCAAATGTTTGCTGTGAGGAAGGTGAATGAAAAATACTTGGCAATAGGAGAAGCTGTATATTGGGCATTTATGGATCTGGAGAAGGTGCATGACTGGGTGGTGAACCCTGAGGCATTATGGCAAGTTGTAGGCTTGCATGGAGTGGGTGGGAGACTGTTGAATGCAATCAGGAGTTTCTACATTGATAGTAGAGCATGTGTGAGAATTGGGAAGTGTGTCAGCTGTTGTTAGCAGATGATACTGTGCTTGTGGCTGATTCAGAGGAAAAACTGCGGAGACTGGTTGCAGAGTTTGGTAGAGTGTGCAAAAGGCGTAAACTGAGGGTAAATGTAAATAAAAGTAAGGTGATGAGATGTTCAAGAGGTTGAGTGTTAGGAACATCGGATATGAGGACCTCTCAGGGGGATCCAACTATTGTTTCCATGGGAATTAGCGCTCCCAGGGGGACAATGTGAGGGCCCGAGCTTAAGGTTAGGTAGGCTTTCTTTTTATTGAAATAGAATAGGTTATTGTTTTGTTACGGATCAACTTTGTTCGGTTCACTGCTGTCCTGTTTTTCAGCACCTACTACTTTCTTCTTCAACTTTGATCTTGTTTCGTGTACTTCTTTCTCATCTCACTGTTTCCATGCCCTTTCTGCATAGATTCCACGTTCCCTTAACTCCATACTTAATGGTGCCTTCTTCCTTCCTCTCTTTGGATCTCATATGTTGAGGAAAGGGAGGCTTAAACCAGCTAATAATCTAATCTAATCGGATATGAGGATGAACCGTGAAGTGCTAGAGGAGGTAGAGCATTTTAGGTACCTCGGGTTGGACTTGGCTGTGAAGGATAGTATGGAAGTAGAAGTGAGGCATAAGTGAGTGAAGGCTGCAAGACATTGGGTGCAATGAGGAAAGTTTTGGAGTGCAGGAGTTTGAAAGCTTAATCGTGCCAGTTTTACTGTATGGAGCAGAGTCTTGGGGTTTGAGAGAAGGAGGCTGGATGTGTTTGAGGAGCATGTATGGAGTAACAAGAAGAGATAGGATTGGGAATGAGTTGGTTAGGAGGCAGACGGGTGTTGTCAAAAAGATGAGCAGGCGGGTGGATGAAAGAGTGCTTGGATGGTTTGGACATGTTGAAGGAATGAATGTTGAGCGGCTGGTAAAAAAGATTAATCCGTCATATGTGAGTGGTTTTAGAGCGCAAGGTAGGCCACGGATAAGTTGGATGGATGAGGTGAAACGTGCTTTGTATGAGAGGGGTCTGACTGTGGACGTGGCGAGAAGGATGACTGCAAACAGAAGTGAGTGGAAGCAGTGCATAAGGAGGTAATTTTTTTATGCTGTCACTAGAAGCCTGCCCGCGTGTGATGGAGTTGTGGGGTTGACCTGTCCTGTGCGGGGGGAGGGGCTGCACTCAATGAAGCGGTCGGGGTAAACCAGCTATGGCTGTCGGGCCTGGCTGTGGAAGATGGTTGTGCTTGGCTGCTACTGATCCGGGCAGTTCTGGTGCGGCCAGTGCTGCCTCTCTCACCTCCTAGTGACTAAGGGTGATTGATTATGGGTGAGTGAACAAGGGTGATTGATTGTGGCCTTCTGTCAGCTACCCTCCTGTAGGGAGGAGAAGCCTGGTATATGAATGTGTATGTATGTATGAAAATCCTCCCAGATGAAATGAGAAAAATATTCTGTCATGCTGGTTAGGGAGGCAGAATTTGCATTTGCCTCTGATTTATTGTTTCCCTGAGCAGAGCTCTGAGACTTCACTGCTGTCGGTTCTCGATGCCAGCGATACGCAGCGCTTCCTCTGTGGCGTGCGGGGCTGCGACGCACCGGTGCCGGCTGCTGGGGAGGAACCTATGGATGTTGGTGAGCCCAGCAACGTTCTTGGCTGTACAGGCATCTCGTGAGCTACAACCTACAGTTAGAGAAAACTCTTTGAATACCAGGTTTATTTCTTGATATTTGTCATTGCAAAACTTCTCATCATGTTCTGTATATTATTTAATTATCTTGTAATAACCCCTATCCTTTCCCGTTCATGAAGTATGAGCTCTCGGATCTGTTTCTGATAGCTCATTTATGCACAGACACTCCTACAAGCACCCGAGGGGAGGATGCTAGCGGCTACTTGGTGGACTTCACCATGTGCAACCCGCCGTTCTTTTCGAGCGAGCAGGAGGCGCAGTCCTGCAGCAAGACAAAGAAGCACCGCCCCCCACCCAACAACGGCTACACAGGTATGTGTGCGTGTAACTTGTGTGCTCCGCACTTTTGGTCTTCTTCTATCTTCTGGGAGTAATTTCTCAAGAACTTGTAATGATTTGTAAAGAAATAGCAATGAAGAATTTTAGCTGTTGTAAGGTCTACTTTCCGCTTGGTAGCAACCCACGAGTTTTTAGTTAATTATTGACAGCAGGTGTACCGGAAAATTTCAACGGATTTTTGCCATGGATACGTCCGATTTTCGTGTTACTTTCTCTCACAGCATTTGTTTTTTTTAAAAAGTTTCAATTTTTTTCAATAAATGTCAATTTAGTTCTCAATGAAAATTGTCCTGTGTAAACAGCCAAAACTTCTGAAATATTGAGGTGGATATTTAATTGTATGATAACGATGTTACAACAGTGAACAGCTTCACTTTCTGTTTTTCATTTAAGTTGCAGGATATTCTGTTTATTTTTAGAAGTACAAAATTGTAGAAGTTGAAGCTTAAAATTAAAGTGATGATTTCTAAAATAATATCAATTGTCTTCCATTTTATGCTCATGTACAATTGTCCTGAATGCTGACACCACTTTGAGAAAATGATGAAAAATGAAGCTATGAATTTGTTACCATAAATTTCAATCATCCATTTGTCTCAGACTCACCATAAGGGTGTGTACAGCGAAAGGGATTAGAGCGAAAGATTTAATGTCATACTGCATAGGCGTGCTAACTCTCCTCAATGTGTTGCTGCTGCTTGTGCTCATTTGAATTGATTTGTGCAGGAAGAGCGCAAGAAACCGTGGTGGAGGGCGGGGAAGTTGCGTTCATCTCTCGGATGATTCAGGAGTCGCGTCAATACAAGGACAAAATCAGGCGAGTCTCATTTATTGTCTCAAATACGTTATATTTGAGTGAGGCCAGATTCCAGCTCGAAGCTCAACTGAGGGGTGTCAGGTGCGTGGAATGTGTGTCAGATGAACCTCATGCACTTAGTAGTGCAGTTTTCGATGTGTGACTTACTTCATTTGTTGGTCACACCTTTTTTGTAGAATGGTCAAAGGTTCGAGATCCTACAGCATGAGTTTGGTGTCTCTTCCAGTTGCAAAAAGGGAAAACTTATTACCTCACTCTACTCCAGTCTGTGAAATTGGAATTGCCTCGACTGAAGGTAACCGTCATCGCGTCATGGCATTTAAACAAAAACAATGTATGATATGTTTCATTTTTATTTTATTTTAGTAAAACATTCCTTGTTACAACTCACGAGCTCGCGCTCGGTGAGTTGTAGAGTGTAACTGTCTTTGTCTTGATACTTCTGTCCTTTGTTATTCTTTTCATTTTAAATTTTTCTCTAGAAGGGTGTGCTGAAGAGGAGTCCATGAACACAGTTTAGGCACTTAGCGCACCTTGGGGGTAGGTTGGAAACCTGATCTAAACTCGGGTATGCCGAAAATGTCTGTCCGTGTTAGTGTACCTCAAGGAAGTAGCGCTCCTCAGCGGATGCCTTAGCTACCTACCACACTTGGCAACACTTATTATAGGAGGCTCTTCTGGGATTAGGTTTATAGCTAAATTTACTTAACATGTTCACTACAGAGGCCGTCAAGTGGCGGCCTCAGGCATTTTTTGAAAGGTTGTAAGTAGCCAAGTTTAAAAATTGACTTTACTGTTCGGAAAAAATTATCATATTTCCTAAGAATTGGGAAAATGTAATAGCTTGATATTTTAACTCGTATGCTTAAATCACCTCTATAAAAGATGGTGAAATGATTGAAATGCTGTCCATTCACACCAATATATAAATGAGCAATTTACCTAGTGATACTCCTGTGCCCCAAAAGGCAGTTAACGTGTTCTCTTTATTCTTTTCTCCTCTGACTCTCTAGGGGGCAGGCCGGCGTATTGTGCAACCGAACAGCTGCACAAGTGTCTTTGTCTTTTATTTTTTTATTGTTATCACATTTTCGTCTCATTGGAAGACGCCTTTTTTGGCAGCATAGCAAGGTCTGGGTGGACATGTTTAAATGTTTAACTCTTACCAGGGCAACTGACTGCACAAAGTGCATTTGGTGGAAAAAGCAGAAAATGCTGATGCACTGGTTCATATTTGCCACTAAACTTACCCTTCTCATGGGAATACAATTTTTGTTTCTGTGAAAATTACTGCTTTCAGGAAAAGACATCAGGTTCTGCATTGAAATTTAGGTAGGCTTTCCTCTTGTTGAAGTTAAACTGGCTTTTTGCTTTGTTACGGACCATCTTATGGCAGTCAGTCTTGTCCCTTTTTTCCAGCATTGAAATCTTTCTAAACGTTCATCTTGTTCCATTTACTTTTTTTCAATTTGTGTTCCTATGTGTGGAAACACTTAGATTTCCTGTTCCCGTAATTCAGTACTAAATGGTACATGCTTTTTCATTTTTACAAACACATTTACTGTTGTTAGAGAGATTTAAACTAATTAATGATGTGGTAGTGTAATCCAATTATCGTCAGTTGTTTTTGAAGGAATTTTGCCGTTTTGATTCATTTAAATAATAGGAAGTCCATTTCCTATGCGCAGTTATACCTCGATATACGAATTTAGTTCGTTTCAGGACATACGTTGTATGTTAAGTGATTCGTATGTTTGGTCAATTTTTCCCATAGCAATACATGTAAAACAATTTAATTCGTTCCACAACCCAAAAACCTACCTTCCTTTTGCTTCATAATCGCAGACATGTTGCGGCCATATTGCTTAGCCAGATCGCTCACATGCGCACCCCGTTTATGGTTTTCTATGATTTCTTGCTTTAATTCAAATGAAATCAGAACCTTTTTCCTTTTTTTGCCACTACTATCACTCGCACTAGTCTTCTTTGGACCAATGATAATGGAATGATGAAAAAATGATACTAATTATCACTAAGAAGTACGAGCCGATTACCAGAGATGTTTACGGAGCAAAGCGCAACTATGAACTGACCTCTCCGGTCCCGTCGTGAGTTTTGTTGCAAAGCGGGCTTAGCCACGAAACTTCGACGCCGTATGTTGGATTTCCCATTGGGCGTAGAGCCAATAATTTGGTCAAATTTCACGTGCTATGATGGAAAATTTGTATGTTAAAGCAATCGTATTCGTATATCGAGGTTTGACCGTGTTTTTAAACTGATGCAATGTATGCGTAAATCAATGACTAATAAATCTTATTGCTTGTTTGTGTTTCCTGATGTTGAATTTTGTTTGCAATCATAACGTCTTCCATTGGAAAGTTTATTTTTTTCACCTTTTCAGTTTATTAATTTGCTGCCACGAATGTGCTAATCGCATGATCATATTATGATGTTTTTCTTCTAATTCAAGAAGTTGCTCCAAGCACTCGATTTAGATGTTTTGGGTGCGTGTTGCAGAGTGTTCAGCACTCTGGTGGGCGCGGCTGCGGACGTGAAGCAGGTGAAGCAGCTGCTGGCCGCCGTCGCGCCTGCGCACTCCACAGTCACCGAGTTCTGCCAGGGCCGCACCATGCGGTGAGTTGCACCGCCAGTTGTGTTAGTCCAGGCTGTTGTGAAAAGTGTAGCTCTTCCGAAAATGCTGAAACTAGTTAACTAATAAAGCTACGAGGCTTAAAAAACTTGTATGGAAAATTACTGAATTTTGACTTCCATTTTATAATTGCACGGATGCCAAAATGAATTACATTTCTAAATTTTAGAAAATGTCTTAACTAGCAAAGTGATATTGAGTGATATTTTAAAGGCCAGATTATTCTACGATGTAATTGAATTGAATAGAATTCTTTTTAATGAAATTTTAATTTGCAATGAAACTTATTTTGATCATCTGGCCTTAATAGTTAATGAACTACATCATTTTCAGAAGGGCTACATTTTTAGTCACCACCTACATTTGGGGTTTCAGACCCAACTGCGCCATACCAGTCGTGCATAACACCTCTATTTCAGACAAGACGCACTGAGCCCAGTAAAAGTAGGGTGTGGCCAGTGTTAGGCCCCGCGCCAGTATGGATATTCTCGCCTCTTCAGAAATAATGTTCGTCAAAATTTAATTCGAGTATCATAGATACTCGCCAAACCCCCTTGAATACGGCTTGTCTGAAATTCGAGAGAGCGACTAACGCTCTCTGGAATTTCGGAACCTCCGGATCTGCTATTGAAATCCTCAACAACTAATATTATTTTCCTACAAATAAACTCTGGAAATAAACCGCGTACTATCTTCCCTGAGAAGAATACTGGCTCCCAAGAAAGACCAGCCCAAAGAATTATCAAATTGGGCCGAGCAGGACTCGCCCCATATATAATCTATCAACTGGCTCCCAAGAAGGACCAGCCTAAACACTTATCCATAGGGCCGAACCGGATTCGCCCGCCTAAACAATCTATCAACTGGCTCCCAAGAAGGACCAGCTTAAATAATTATCGAACAATTGGCGCCGAACAGGACAGCCAACAAATCGAAAAAGCATATATTTAACAGCCAGAATAACACATTTTCCTATTCACGGATTCTAATGTATCGACAGGCCCCAGATATAACAGTGTCCCTCTCATGAATGAGCTCAAGAAATTTGAATTTTTTTATATTATGGGCCCGTATGTTGTAGAATACACGAGATGCGGCCCCGTGACAATATAACCATAGTTCAAAGTAGGTCGAGAAGAGAATTGCAGATAGTCACTCGTAATTTTTGTGCTTTGTGGCATTGAGTGCAGTGGAAGCTGAGGCATTGTAACGAAGCGCTTCCCTTATTTTCTACATTTAGCTACCCACGCGATGTAGAGTGACAGTAGTAAAGTGTTCCTTCTGAAGAGAATTAATTTTATATAGTACAGTGTGATGAACTTGTTTGTTCTAAGACCCAAAGAGTTAAATGAAGTTTAGTGACGTGCATCGCGCCAGTCGAATTATGAAATCACTGCGTTGGTTTTAAATTTTGCTTCAAGCTCGAGAACGCTTACTGTAAGTAATCAGTTTTTTAAGGTAAAGTATCAGAAAATTTCAATCACAGCCCACCCTTGAGTTATTTATCATCTTAAGCAGTCCTCAGTTTTACGGTTAAAAATTCGTCCCAGTTGCTCATACCTGGAATCAAACATTATATTCAGTAACTACCCCTAATTTTCATGCTTATGAATTGAGGCGGACCTAAGATAATGTTGTATAACTTGAGGGTCGACTGTCATACATAGTGTCTTTCCTCAGGGAGCACAGGAAAGAGAACAGGTTTAGGTTAGATTTGTCTCTGCCATGGAGTCTGACGCCTCCAGGAGAGATACTGATAGGTTACCTCATTTGTAGATAGGCCTCCGAGACTTCCATCTTCCGTGTCCACCTTGCACCCGTCAGTTTATATGACTTCTTTGCTGTCTCTTTTTTATCATGTCTCCCTCTTCCTTTCCAACTTGCTCTTTTAATGCGCAGAGTATCCTGAACGCGTACACACCTTGTGCATATATTCCCCATTTTCTACAATCCATGCTAGGTGAATCCTTGTCACTCGTTTGAGATGGCCTCTGTTGTGGCTAGTGAACCAAACTAATGTAATAACAGTATCTTTGTGAAAGGTTGCGTTAGATGGTTTTGTAGATAGCAATTGGTTTTGCAGGAATAAATTAGCAAACCAGTCAGTTTTAGCTTGTTTCAAGTGTAATGGAGTTTAGTTTTTATAATGCATGGTAAGTTTCAGTTTATGTGGCGATGATGAGAAATTGATAGTTCACGTGATGTGTTAACCGATGTAATATATGTAAATCTTTGATTGAAAACTTGTGGGAAGAATTAATGTAAATATTTCATTTCCCTAAGTGCAATTCAAGGTGGCTCAAAGCGGAATTGTATGAAAGTTTTGATCTTGAGATATCACGTTGAGTTGTTGCGCAGGTGGGGCGTAGCGTGGTCCTGGTGCTGCGACGTGGCGCTGGAGGCTGTCAAGAGCAAGAAACAGAGCAGCTCCGTGAAGCCCCTCGTGCTGCACTGGCCCCGAGCCTCCGGCCTCGTCTGCTGTTCTGTGCCTGGGGCCTGGGAGGCTATTGAGGCCTGGCTCAGGGAGATTAAGGTGGGCAGTGAGGCTGGCTCAGGGAGATTAAGGTGGGCAGTGAGGCTGGCTCAGGGAGATTAAGGGGGTAGTGAGGCTGACACGAGATTAAATTAAAACAAGTGTACTTGATGAGCTCAACTGATAAGTAACAGTAGAGCAAGTTCATTACAGCGATGAGTTTGACTTGTGTATTGTATTATATAATGCTAATCATAGTGCTGTGTGAAGTCATTTGATGTGACAAATTTTATAATTGGCAGTCTTCCCCAATTCCTATAAAGGAGTACTGATATTAAATATACATTGCAACCACATTTAGTACCCTGCGCTTGAAATGTATGACATGTAACTCTTCTTTATTGCCTGTGCCCACTCTTTTTGGTTCATCTCATTCGATGCCTCGCATTCGCCGAGTGTGGTGTACTTTGCGATCCCTATCGTGACGGACGTTTGCATGCATGGTGCTCGCGTGGTACCAGTTTTTTAAGCAACCTCACGATAATTGCGTCTAGGTACGGTGCAGTTGACTAATGTTAGCTTGTGTTCCAGCTGAAGCCGAAAGTGTTCAAGACGAGCAAATACTTCGTAGGTGCCACACTGAAGGCTTACAAAGCGATGTGGCAGAACCAGCGGCAGCGGCGCCGGGAGGAGAAAAGAAAGCTGCTAAAATGTAAAGATGGTGAGTGTGTGTTGTGGGCTCTTTGAATATTTCATTACACGACCGCCTGCATAGGTGAGTATTTTGAGTATGCACTTCCTTCAAGAGGTGGAAAGTATCGTATATGCTGGAATGTGTGCTCTCAGGGGGAAGATATGAGAGCCTGAGCTGAAGGTTAGTTAAGCTTTTTTTGTTGAGATGAATAATATTTTGTTTTGTTATGGACCATATTTTTTCCATTCACTGGTGTTGCCCTCGGCACCTATAGCTTTCTTCTAGAACTTTTACCTTGTTTCAATTTTGCTGTTTCTGTGCGCACTGCGTGGGGAGATACTTTGTATATTGTTCACTAATTCCTTGCTAAATGGTACCTCCCATGCCTCCTTTCTTGAGATCACCTCTTTGCTGTTAAGTAGGCTTAAACGGACTTGTAATCTATTTTGAGAGTACATTTTGAGGGCCAACTCGTTAACGATCAGGAAACGAATTTTTAGAACTCTGCGTTGACATTTCAAACAGCTGGCACCGTAACTTGACTTAACTGCTGTGCGCCAATCAAAATGTTGTGAAGTGTTTTTTTATTTTGTGATTTTATGAAGGTAATTCAGCCGATGGAGAAAACATGGAATATTGTGTTGAAATGTTCATTAGTAAAAAATTATAGCGCCAGAAGTTCATTTGCATGATTTTTTAGCGAATGTATGAAAGAAGTGAGATGAATTACTCCCTTTCTGGGACAGTGACATCTAAATACTTCCCTATAGCGTATGCCTTCTGCTTCTGAAAATCTATTTCTTGGAACTTCCAGCAATTCTCACCATTCTTAACTGCTGGCGATTGCCTGCCTGAACGAACTTTCTTTCAAGAGATATTTCGTTAATTAATAATTGTCATAAGTTTTCCATTGTAGTGGCAGCCTTTATTATAACTTATCAACATCCAATCTTCATTTTCGCTTGAATCTTGTTAGATGATATTAAATTTTGTCAGTTTACGAGTGAAAAGTCAATAAATTACCTCCCTCTGATCGGCTATTGTGTCTAGACCTTGTGAACGACATTACTGGTTACGTCCACATCAGAATGTTTTCAATGTTACGGAAAACTGTTTCATCGTGCTGAGAACGTAACTTTTTCCTGCGAGTCGGACATTTTAGAAATATTTTGATCAGGCCCCTGGTCTGGAAAGCCTGAGAAGAACAGGCAAGGCTCGTTTCGTGCAGTGAAATTTTTGCCTTGAAATGAAGACAGTTTCGTTTACTCTTAGGGACTTCTGAAGTCTCATGGGCTCTTGTATTGCTGACAGTTTTTGGGAACACTGTAAAATTTTAATAAATCGTCGAGTTGACAAATTTCTTCTAGAACTTTTCTTAATGGCGAAATTTATTTGTATGAATCATTTTCTATGACTTTAAACCGGGTTGATGTACGAGCATGAATACCTGTCTCTTCAGCTTATAGTACTTCTTCGACAATTTTAACTCAGAAATTTTTTGAACTTCGAAAATAACGTGTGAAACTAATTCATTTTTCCACCCCAGCATTTGCTTGGAAGTTCATTGAACATTTGCATGTGCTTTTAACTCTTATCAACAGTTTATACTTGTACTCTATGAGAAGTTAGAGGCTTTTCTTTGAATTTATGAAACCATTTGTGGAGTACAGTCAGTAGTGAGGTACTATGTATGACCCAGCTATTGTTATAGTTCTGCACCCACCTTCATAGTATTGTTGAAGTTAGCATATAAAGCAGTGAACGTAATGTTGTTTGTATTATTTCATGAGAATACAAAAAATGCCTAGGGAAATTGAAATGTGGATTCTACCTCGCGTGGATTCCACAAAGTTGCAGCTAAAGCGCTGGCGTTTCAGCCCTTGTGAATCAGGAATCCTGCGTGAACCTTGCAGATTGGTAGGAGTGTTTTGCTTTTCATTTGTACTTCATTATAGGCACAGAAAGCTATTAGGTCACTCACACTGCTATCAAAACTCCGTGAGAGAATGCATAATTCATTCAGAAATGCGTACTGCCTACGCCTGACATATTCTGAGTGCCATCCGGCAAACAACATTCCTTGGTATGTTTCTTGAATATCTTCGCCTTCGTCGCCTTCAAATCCAGACGGTATTCGCTGTTTTCGTATGCCATAACATTCGTAGCATTTAGTGCTGACAACGGTCTTGAGTAACATTGCAAAATAGCTGATGCGTTTAGAACTGTTCCAAATAGTTCAAAGTTTCTCAAATGCAGAAACCAGAATTAGTTCGGGAGATTTCTACTCAACTGAACTGGTACAAGATGCTTAATTGAAATAGACGATACAGCAGCCCATTTTTAATGTTCTGTTGCTACTTCCGGACGTCCGAGAATACAGCTTCGTTTCCAGAGCCCAATGGAAAAATAACTATTCCATCCAGATTTTCTCGAAGTGCAAAGATGTAAAGAATGAGTACGTCCGAAGATAAAACTAAAACCTCTAGTTTCTGCCTTTGATTGAGGAATCTAGGTTTTCTCCTGAACCAATAATTTAATCTAGTTCCTTTATCTATGCCGATTCGAAAGGTTAATTGTCAGACATGAGCATACACCGTAAACTACTGTATTCAGCTTGAAAATCTTTCATGTTTACAGATGAAGCAGTAAACCGTCCTGATAGCGCAATGTCAGACGCGAACGCTTCTGCAACATCCGAGTCTTCAGCGCCAGGTTCAGGTGACTGCGACACAGACTCTAAGCTAAACGGCGGAGGCGATATGAAGCGCCGCCTGTCTCTTCAGTCTACTCATGATGAAGTCGGAGACTGTCCTGCAAGCGTTAACAAGAAACTGAAACTGGACGGTAGTGATGACGAAAGTGAAAGTGACAACGATGAGGCGTGTGAACCAGAAAATGAACAGGTTGCCGAGGATGCGAAGAATGGCAGAGGTCAAGAAAAACAGACTGGTAAACCATGCCTTGTTAAAATTAACATGTTCGTTAAGTTGGTGAATAATCAATTAATGGTTGAAATACATTCACTGGGTGGTCTCATGGGCAGGGAAGGCGCCAACCAGATCTTGACGTATTTACGTAACAAAGTACAGCAACGGTAAATGCGACCTTCTTAAGAATGAAGTAGTTAAGAATCTATAATGTATAGCTGTTTTTTTGTAGGATAGGTGACAGCGACGAACTTTTCTTGCGCTCTGAATTGGACGCCTGAAGGATTTATGCTACAGGCGTTCTTTCAGCAAGCGACTGTCCACCATTGAGTTCTGTGCTTATTACTTATCTTTTTTATGACAGTAAAATTAATTTCGTAAATTTTTCTCTCGCGTTAGTGTGGCGATCATAATTCTTTGTCATGATGTTCCAGTCTAGCTATATCATTAAAATTCTTTTCATCTCAGGAAGGAAATAAAACCGATTTGATATCCCTTGTTCGACAGCCACAATAGGAACTTCATTTGAGGAGTACCCAATGTGATCACCCCACTGCTATGAAACTCTGGTTATGTGTCCACTGCAGTTTTACAATTTTATTCCATGAGCTAGTAAATTATCAACCATTTCGTTTTTAACCCCTTGGAATTTTGACAAGACGAAATTAATGCATAGATTTATTTGCAAACCACTCACGTCACGGTTAAACACTACTTCACGTCAAACACAACAGCCAACAAATTGTGTTACTTTGCATGACTAGCCCTGTTATTGCACATTTTCGTTAAAACTATTTTGACGATTATTTTTTCTCATGTAAAATTAATATCCTGACTCATTAGAGAACGCGGAGCACTACTATGAGTTTTGGCACATGTATTTCATAAGGATTTTGTCGAAGAAAATTAACCAAGCTTCAATAATCATATTCAACGTTTCCGTTATCTTAATTGAAATTCAAGTTAATTAAAAACATTTCACCGAACGAGATTCCATAAGGCACTTTGCAATCTGAGGTGCTTGTACTACGCGATGCAAAAATAGTAAGGTTATCATACGAGGAAGGGCGTAAAAATTCAACTATTGGATACGGGGAAGTGAATTCAAACATAAATCGCTTCATTTGGGTTGGAAACTGCGAAGGAAGACATTGAATAACTTGAAACTGCCATTGAACAAACCACGCGTCGGATTAACGTTAAGGGATATTTTAACTTATCGCATCTCGAAAAATTACTTCGTGATTAATCGTAATTGATCGTTCAACTCCTTCGTGTTCAACGAAACGTTCGTTTTAAAGTGTAACCAATGCAGCACGGCCGAGTCAAAACAGCAAAAATATAAAATCGAAACTACATTTTTTAGCGTACAATTTTTCCGCTACAAAAAATAAAACCAACTAACACTCAAACATTTGAAAGTGATGTAATGCGGACTTGGAAAACAGCTCAGTATCACTGCAGCGACGCTCCAATACGAAGATACCCACAGAAAAATATGTCAACACAATCCACAAAAAATCCCCGAGATTAAGGAAATAAGAGAGACAATAGCAGGAGAACAGAAAGTAAACAAAAATTTCGCTATTTAAAATAATAATAATCGAAAGGCACCAACGACGAAGCTGACGTTAAAGCATGAAGACGAGTTCTTTACACCTTGGCGTAAATTACACAACAACGCGCATGGGTTCAGAGTAAAGAAAAGTACAGCAATTAGTGTGAAAGTCCATTGCGGAGGCATAGAAAATTCCCCACAACAAAAAGTTTTCTCCCATTGAGATGCTGACATAGCGACGAGGGTCAACACAGGATCAACAAGACCGAGTTGAGGATGCTGAAAGTTGGACGTTGTCATAACGTTAGCACTGGTGGAGCAGCTGTTCACTTCCTGAACTGCACCTGGTAGAGGTCTGGGCGCTTCTGCTTGGTGATGGGAATGTTCTGCCGAATGCTCTGCAGCTCGTTGTTATCTGTCAAAAAACATACTACAGACGGAGAACTTCAATGAGCACTCAAATCACGTAGTTCAGGATACAGTCCAGATATTTGAATGAGATTTGCACAACCAAAAAAGTTAATGTTATGTGTTTGTTTTGTTATGTGTTTTTCAAAAAAAGTTTATCTCAATACCTTAGATTGTGCTTTGCTCTTACGGGGAGAAAGCAGAAAGGCAAGAGCAGATGCGCGCATCAAAGATAGAGATGTTAATACCATGCACGACAGCTTTGATGGACTCTTACAAACTACTGATCCTAAAGCGAATGCAAATGTGCGCCTCGTTTGTAAGAAGAGAAAGCACCTGGAAAAACGTCAAAATGGATAATTCGGCCCTACGGTGCTAGCATACGAGGCTGAGTTCTATTCGTTTTAACGAAATAAAAGGAGAATTACCGAAGTAGTGTAAATCTCCGACACAGTCCCGGTAAGTTTCAGATCGCACCAGAAATCTTTTTAGTAATCTGTGCGCGTGGTAACGGAGAAAGACACGGTTAAACCATCAAACAGGATTTGTTTGTCATGTCAATCCGCTAAAATCTACACCTGACAAGATTCAAAATTGGATACAATTATTCTAACACCCTTCGTCAAAATGAATATTAGTTTTGCGACTAGTAGTACAAACATTCTAAAGTAGTTTCTTGTCGTCCAACCTTTAAACAAAATTTATACTTATCTCAATTTACACTTGACGTGCGTGAATATTTTTGTGATAAGTTAGTTTTCATCACATTCTCGGTCCTGACCCCCAGCAATTTCTCGAATCTAGTTTCATTTTTTTCTACTTCGTTTCTTTCAAAAAAAAAGATGAAGAATATAACTTAAAAAATAATAGAAGGCTTTGCTAAAAACAATTTACTAGCAGTTTTCGAAGAAAATTATGAACTGCAGTAGAAGCACAAGTGAGCGCGAGCGGCACCATGATACCAGCGCTCACTTGTAGGGAAGCGGCACTCTGATGGTGACGCTAAGCTGTGCCACCAACACAGTTAGCGAAATCCACAGTCACAACGATTAGTAACGCACCGATTCCAAAATGTCTGCCCGCAGCCGATTATTTTTTTTAAATTTTCCATCGCCCACCAAATGTAAGAATTGAAGGTTTTATGTATTTTTTTTCGTTGCTTGATTGAAAAGTAAAACGCAACGAATGTGATCGATCTTACTGAAATTGATACTCTTCTCACGATGTTACATAGTATCAACTATGTTGCAAAGATATGCCGAAGTTATATTTAAACACGTTATTTTAAACCTCTTCAACCAAAAGAAAGGTGATCCAAATGAAAAGAGGAAGGCACCATTTAGTAAGGATTGAGGGAACGGGAAATCGATGCACAAGATGAGTTCTTACTGATGACCCCGAGCGCATAGAAATACAAATTAGGAAGCAAGTACATCAATCAAAATAAAAGTTGGAGAAGAAAGCACTATGTACGTACTGAAAAAAAAGGACAGCAATGAACCGAAACAAAAAAAGAAAAAACTTATTCTATTTCGAAAAAAGGAAAACTTACATAACCTCAGCTCGAGACCTCGCAACTTCCCTAGAGTACACTAATTCCCATAGACAGCATTGTTATTTCCCCCTGAGGAGGGGATAAACATTGATGATGCGATAGACTATGACTACCCAATATCACAGCCTAAAGCTAGCACAACAATAAGATTACTGTCTACTGAACAACGCTACTTACTTTGAAATCTAGTATAATTTGTGTATTTTATTGTAACGGCGTTAGTGTACATCAACCATTTATTATGGTCGTGATCATGGATGTTCCAAATTTTTCTATCATTCATTTGGAAATCTTCAACTTCCCTATTGATCAACAGTTTCTTCCATCTGGACCAACGTATGATTTACGATGGATAAGAATGAGTGACGATATCACATTTCACATACAAGATTTATTTAGCGAGATGATTTAGCAGAGATTTTCTTCCGACAATAGAGGAAAATTTGAGAAGTTCGCTAACACGACAATGGATTTGCTCCCCCAAATTTAGAATTGCGACTCTTAGGAATCGGCAGTTTTTACCGTGTGCCAATGCCGATTCCTGTAATAAGTGACGATTTTTTGTAGCAATGAATGAGTGACAATCAGTTATTTTGAAGACATATTAAAAAAATTGCATACTTGGGCATTGACCCGATATGATGGAGGAATGGAAAACCTTTGGTTTTAGAAGCTTCAGACGTGGTACGCTGGAGTAAAAGCCTAACCACAGAGCCTAACTACACCTTTTTCACTTCAAATTAATCTAAGTCAAGTTCAATTTAACCCTTTGCCCAACAATTTTTTTGTTAAAAACGTTCCTTTCTCAGACCAATTTTTTATTTTGATTCTATATAGCAGAACCTCACTGGTCGAGAAATAGTCATTGTCTGATGAACTGGCAGAGTTATCAGAAGTATTCAAGCTTCTGAGGGAAGGTTCATATTCACTAACTTCCGTTGAACGAGACATTTAGGGTGTAACACTTGAAAATGCTACAAAAAAATGCAAATATGGATGCAAACAACACCCATCTGACGACAATGGCTGTCGGAGCACGTCTAGGAACGATGTCCTTGAAATCCCACAGGTCCTTATCGCCTCTGCCAGGCGTACGATTTGACGCGAATACTCGTTTCACACGTAGAATGGCTTACAAAGGCTTAAAATCAACGAGTATATACGTATGTAGGTGGTTTTTGAAGGTAAAGTTTTAGACGAGTATACTCCACGACTGAAAAAAATAACAATTTGTGAAGACGTGTATACACGTTTCTGCCGTGGAAGGGGTTAATCCGAGTCAAATTCAATTTAATCCAAGTCAAGTTCAATTTAATCCAAGTAAGTTCAAATTAATCCAAGTCAAGTTCAAATTAATCCAAGTCAAGTTCAAATTAATCCAAGTCAAGTTCAAATTAATCCAAGTCAAGTTCAAATTAATCCAAGTCAAGTTCAAATTAATCCAAGTCAAGTTCAAATTAATCCAATCCTAATTTGAGGTAAAAATCGACTCAATCCCTTAGTAATTTGAGCGTTTTTTGTGTTAAATATGTATCTATTGGATGTAATGTGCAAGAAAAACGTTTTTCCTTTCAGCAAGGAATACAAAAAAATATCTGCAATATAAAAACAAGCTGTCGTAAAATGTGGTAAGTATCCAGCATCAGGAGGCAGAGTGTGATTCAGATCTTTGAGCGGAGTAACAGTCTAACAGATAGAAGTCAATTATAAAAACTTCGTATCATACTACACATTCAATTTGTTTTACAATTCTAAATTAATGGCAGTATGTATCCATTCAAATATTTATGTTCGAAGGTAATTTTATGTTACACGCACACGTAGTAGTATCGAGGATTTATTTACACTCATATAGAGATTTATGTGCGTGAAATTCTACTTCATCACCTATATAAACTCATAAATGCATGCAACTACAAAAGATTACCGTTGGACGATATGTAGATTTAACCTTTAAAATTAATTTAGCAACGAAGTCAGTTTTTGCTTGTTCAAACGATTTTTGTAAAAACAGGTTACAATTTGTTTCATCGACAGAGATGATATACTTGCCTTGGCCTAGTCATATGAAGGGATGACACAATTTCTACTGCTAATGCAGGATTGCATCTGTGTAGTAATGTACTCATATAAATTGTAATCAAATGGTATCATACATTCGTACTCAGTGAATCGCATTTGCATATTTCTTTTAAAGGTTAAATATACACATCGTCAAATGGTAATCTTTTGTATTTGCATGCATATATGAGTTTATATAGGTGATGAAGTAGAATTTCACGCACATAAATCTCTATATGAGTGTAAATAAATCCTCGATACTACTACGTGTGCGTGTAACATAAAATTACCTTCGAACATAAATATTTGAATGGATACATACTGCCATTAATTTAGAATTGTAAAACAACTTTAATGTGAAGTATAATACGAAGTTTTTATAATTGACTTCTATCTGTTAGACTGTTACTCCGCTCAAAGATCTGAATCACACTCAGCCTCCTGATGCTGGATACTTACCACATTTTACGACAGCTTGTTTTCATTTAGCAGAAAGTTTATGTATTCCTTGCTGAAAGGAAAAGAGTTTTTCTTGCTCATCACATCCAATAGATACATATTTAACTCAAAAAGCTCAAATTAACAAGTGATTATGTCAATTTTTGACTAAACTTTAGTTTCAATTAATTTGAATATAACTTGGATTAATTTGAACTTGCTTTAGATTAATTTGAACTTGACTTGGATTAATTTGAACTTGATTTGGATTAAATTGAACTCGACTTGGATTAAATTGAACTTGACTCGGATTAATTTGAAGTGAAAAAGGTGTAATTCGCTCATGAGGTACTTGTTCAGTTATCTATATAACCACGTCACATGAACTTGGTATATAAATTTTCATATTTCAAATCATTAAGTACTTAAAGTTGCCTTAGAACTCCAAAATACTTCTGAGAGGCACTCAGAAATATAAACCTAAGACCACCAACGACTGCATCATAACATGTATATTTCAGTAACGGGCTGGTGCACCTAAATCACGCACATAAGAGCAACACAGAGGCGTTTGCTCACCGAGTTCAGCATACACGATGGTCTCCTGCTCGTCAGCCTCGGCCACCAGGCAACCCCACGGGTCCACGCATAGGCTGTGGCCATACGCGATGTACTCCGCATTCACGTCCCGGGCTGGTGAGATGCTCGCAACGTACACCTGACAATCATGTGAAAAATGAAACGTCAAGTGTATTCGGTGAAATTCTCAGAATATTACATTATGATGAGCTATTCCGTCCTACGCTGTCGCTCATGCTCTCCACATGTGATATTTTTTTACATTACCGCACGACAGCAAACATGCATCAGGTTGTACAGGCCAACTTGCTACAGCAAATCGACTCTCAGTAGAAAAATGGTAGAACACTTTAGATTAGATTATTAGTTAGTTTAAGCCTCCCTATCCTCAACAAATGAGATCCAAAGAGAGGAAGGAAGAAGGCACCATTTAGTGTGGAGTTAAGGGAACGTGGAATTTATGCAGAAAGGGCATAGAAACAGTTAAGATGAGAAAGAAGTTCATGAAACAAGATCAAAGTTGAAGGAGAAAGTAGTATGTGTTGAAAAAACAGGACAGCAGTGAACCGAAACAAAGTTGGTCCGTAGCAAAACAAAAATCTATGTTATTTTAACAAAAGGAAAGCCTACCTAACCATTAGCTCGGGCCCTCACATTGTCCCCCTGGGAGCGCTTATTCCCATAGATACAATAGCTGTATCCCCCTGAGGGGGGTAGAACACTTTAACAATAGCAGCAACAAAGAGCAGCCAAAAAAAAATTCCAAAAGACTCTTCATAAGCTGTAAAATAGCTAGTCATGAACCTAGTCTTTCACAACCTTTAGTCATGCCAAAATTCCTGAGATTCAAGCTGTACAAACGGTTATTGCACACCACCTCGTTCTACAAATCTTGGCTATCCAAATTACTATCACGGGAACTTTACTGCAAAAGACACTGGCAAACCTAACATTACAACTGGAAACCAGCGAGGATGAAGTATGCTACACTCTTGACGCCCATGCCGTCAAGAGACGAGCATGGATCAGGGACCAATTTTGTGCACACACAAAAAGAACTCACTTGAAAAACTAAGCAGCTGTAGCATGCACAACGAAATTGAACCTTGTAATCCTGAACCACCTTGTAAGGTGGTTCACAATTTTAGTTCAGTTCAGTTAGAGTAGAGTGAAAATTCTTTCAGCATTTTGTAGGCATGGCCCCAAATATGTTTCTTGTTTATCTGTAATATCCAGCTTGCATCAGTCTGAATACATTCTGTTTCCTCCTGTCTTTTTCAGTGATTTTTAATGTTGAGTATAGAGATAAGAGTTTTAATGTGTTTTCAAGGGTTCATTGGTTTTGTGTTTTTAATTTTGCTGTGTTTTGTGTCTGAATAGTTTCTTAATGCACTGTCTTTCTTTTACTTTCAGTCACTCAGATTAAAAGTAAAACTAGTGTAATATTATTTCTTGGCAGAGCAGTTCTTTCACCTTATAAAATCAAATGTTGATCAGTTGAGTGTTGCTGCATTGTACAGTTTGCTTTGCTTGTATATATTTTTTTGTTGCTCTAGGCTAAGATTCACTTTATGTTGAGAATGAGGTTTTCATTTGGTATATTGGTTTTTTCATTTATTTTTTGTTGTAAGATCAAGTTTTTCAGTTCTGCTAGATTTCAAAACGATTTCTGTAATATTTTCCCCGAGTTACTATTTTGAATTTGTTATTGAATGATTTTGAGTT
>JACJUY010005149.1:41745-63193 GCA_014220935.1 Platorchestia sp. MABIK
TGCTTCTTACTTTATTTTGAAGTTTAATTTTGAGAAATCCAAAAGGACCGGTATGGTTTATTTTAATTTCCCGCATTTTTATCTTTGTTTCATCTCTGTTTTCAGGGCTTTTTTATTTACAGGCTTCTGGTTTGTCTTCACTGTTTCTGAGCCCTGTCACTTGTCATTGCATGTCCAATCACCTGTTCCACAATAAATCATCATTTGTCAAAACCAGTTTCATCACTCCCTCACTATGTGGTTCACAAACAGCTACGTGTAACGATGGGTAAATGCTAGTACACCGTCCTCTTACAATTTGGTTTAGACTTCTGCCGCCCTGTTCACAAACTGAACTTCTTTAAAATTTTGCAGCAATTGAGAAATTAGCTCTTGCACTTAAAAACAAAGCGTGCACCCAACTCTCCAGGATTCATTGATGTTTTGAAAACACAAGCTCATAAGCATTATTTTAGTTTTAAGACATTTAAAATATTTTCATCTTTTATAAATTATATATTCCTTCTGAAATTACTTGCAGCTAACAAGCAGTAAATCAATTGCAAACCTGATACAGGCAAAGGGGCAGGATTTCACGAGAATACTTTCTGTTCCAATAAATTGATCGCTAAAAATATCAAGAAAGCATGCTTAATTTAATAGATACCTCAAAATTCGTTGAGATTACAGAGCCAATAAATCAAATAATATTGCCAGATGTAAGATAGAATAAATACTTTGTGGGTTTAAAGAGTTGAACTCACCATTAGAAAATTTATCTAACCTGCATGAGTCAGGTTCTTCTCCTGCGGTGTTGTACAGTCTACCAAAAATACATAAGCCCGATTTTTCTATACTATTTCATTTTAGGCCGCTTTATATTTCCTTTACATTTACAGGTAAACTTTAGAAACAAATAGACGGTCTAGCTGTGGAACTTCCGTAAGCACCGTCACTTGCCAACATTTTAGTGTTTCCATGAAGCAAAGTGATTCAATGTATGTACTCTTGATTTTATGCTAGTGTTTTATAATCAAAAAGAAGACACTTTTGTACTATTTAGCTATCCATCGCATATTGAGCAGTTTTTAAACAACTTTAATCTTAAGCATCAATCAATTAGGTTTACCGTGGAAGAAAAAAGAACACTCTGCCTAGCCAACTTTCACAAGATTATGCTTCAGTTTCTTTAGTTTTTGATCAAGTTTCAAAATTAATTGTATTCAAACTCTAATCAATAGGGGTTACAAAGCATATTTAACTTTCAAAATGTTTGTTGTGAATAAGAATTTTTAGGCACGTATTTTACTGCTAATGGGTTTTCATTGGGTGTAATCAATTCGCGAATTAAGAAATTTCTCTCGAAGCAATCCGCGTCACAAGCTGTTGAAGAAAACAAAAGGTTATTTATACTGATCATTCCTGTATTTTGTAGCGCCATCTGAGAAATTGTCACGTGAGTTAAAATTTCTGTGGGCAAAATACTTTCATAACTTCCAGCTACGCATCGCTCTGGTTAATAATTTTGCAGTGACATTTTTTCCGGTACAAGGATACGCTTCCCACTCACATGCGAGCCTCTCAGGATTATTCTTACAGTTGTGTACAGTGCACATCATCGTATGCCGAAATGACGTCACCAAATTTTTATATCAGAGTGACAGAGCACCGAGGTAAAAGCTTTGAAGTACTAGGATTAAATTAGTACACCCTTCTCACTCCGCAGTCAGCAATCACGCCGAAAAAACAATACACCTATACCTACTACCGACTTCAAAATCTTGGACTTTGCCTCAACCCATGACCTAGGATTTTAGTCTTTACACATTTTTAAACGAAACTCTGTCGTTAACAATACTGACAGTTCATTCCCTTTGCAACTAGTAAATAGATAGCAATATTTTCAATTTTTTTTTGACATATTTTGTTTTCGAGATATTTTTTATTACTTTCATCAACAGTTTTTTGATATTTTATTTCAGAGACATATTGATTTGAACTTTTGAACTTGCGATGGAGATGGACTCCGAAATGTTTTTCTATTAAATATGAATAATTACCTTGGAATTTTCCTGGTTTCCAAGTTCCTCACAAATTTGCGACTCAAGCAAACAGCTGACATGTTCAGATATATTTATCCTTAGGAGTTGAATAGGCAGCTCAGGACACCTTTGGGGAGAGCCAAGCCCTGAACACAATGAAAGTTATGGAGTGCATCACAGTAATTTAAGAAGTCAAAGAGTGCTCTGTAAACTAAACAAATGTTTAATATACGCTCGACCTCTTTTGATTAATCATTTCTTGGGGAACGAAAGATGTTTATGTTTCTCAGACCTACTTCAGCTGAAGTGTTCTACTGGTAAAATAAAATTTTTACTGAATATCCTTAATTGACAAGTACTTTAACCTTCAAAAAAGTAGTACACCGTTAGAAATTCTTCACCATCAGGTTTGAGTGTCTAGAGTAGAGCATTCGCACTTGAAGTTGTGGCACTTATAATTAAAAGACTGGTTTTATTATTTCTTTTGAAGTATTATTTGCCTATAAGTTGAATAATGGGGTTAAATACCCAGTCAGTAATGTGCAGCATGGCAATTGAGCCCTAACACTATTGGGTAATAACTAATAATTAACAAAGAAAAAACGTGATGGAACACAGGACTGCAACTGCTTCTTTTACTTGTTCTAGGTAGATCTTCAGAGCATTAATTTAGCACATGCTTCCGTTTTGATGAAATACCATTGATGAACATTACACAGCAAAATTTTTCAATAATTTAGCACATACTTCCGTTTTGATGAAATACAATTGATGAACATTACACAGCCAAATTTTCCGATCGATTATCAATTGCTCCTCAAAACACGGCTACATCATCTATAGACTTTTATCCTCTTTTCAATTGGAAAAAGCTCAAGTGCGAGTTAATGAAGTAAACGAACGTAAAAATCACGATACAAACTTCCTTCAACCATGCTCAATATTAGTAGTTTAACCAAAACGTTTGACTTTCATTTGGCTGATACTAACGCCCGAGCATGCACCTCAGCTCAGCTTCCATCCCCAAGAACGGAAGAAATGAGGGTAGGAAATGCATTAGGTAGCACAGGACGCAAGTGACCAGCAGACACGCCCACTGCGCACCTGGTTGTCGACGGCCCTGGCGCGCTGCAGCAGCTCCCAGTGCGCGGGGCCGGTGGTCATGTTGAAGGCGCCCGGGTACAGCAGCAGCTTACACCCTGCAGTCGCCTGGCATTAGTCTGCGCCTCATCACCTCTCAACGCAACAGACTTTAATTTCTCTAAAGTCGACTTGAGGACAGATGGCCACAATACATGATAAATGCTTATGCATAACTACCTATCTGATAATATCAACTGTGACAGGCAGTGAGCACCATAAAATTCAGCGTTCAAAAAATGACTCAAATCTAAATAACTCGTAATGAAAACAGAACCAATAGTGAGAGTGAGCAGATGCACAGCCAGTAGGCACAAGCCATCAAGAAACACACTAAGACACGGACCCTGCTTGGCGTAGACCTGTGCTAGCTCAGCAAAGCGGATGTCATAACAGATGCCCAGACCGATTTTCCAACCCATTGCCTCAAAAGTGGTGAAGCTGTTGCCCGGAGATAGAACCTCAGACTCCTTGAAGCTTATCGAATCAGGGATATTGATGTCAAAAAGGTGAATCTGGAAAGAAAACCAAGCCAAGTTAATCATTGACATTCAACAGCTATATAAATATTTACCAATTTTCCTTCAAGTAATGCGAGTGGTGATGAAACAATGAGAAACATATCGGAATACCGTGAATTTTTCAAGGGATCAAAATCAGCATCGGAGCTCTAAAATTTAAAGGACGATCCTGATACCTAAAATCATTATTTTTGAATCCCACACGGCGACTATGAGGTACAGGTTGTTATTTTTCAAAAATGAACTCAATTTTGAAATTAAATAGTACCCATTGAAAAGAAAATATAATGAACTGTTGAACACACAAGTTATGTTTGAAACTATACATCTTGAAGATCATGACTGCGTTTGTCTATGCACTCATCCACTCAGCCTTTTTAAGTTCTCCCACACTCTCGACGAAAAGTGAGATTTCAAGTAACACCAGATGAAGAAATCGCATGTGTTAAGATTAGGCACACTTCCAAAGAGGGAAATGATGCGAGTGAGGCAAATGCGCCAAAGCAAACCCATAGAAATTCTGGCGGTATGGGCTGTTGCTTCATCTTGTATGAGCCAAACTTCGTTTTTGTTTAGTTTAAATCCCACGACGCAACCCTCCTACATAAGTTTCTCTTTCAGAGGTCCTTTCGGCTATCACTTAATGTTCGTCTAATATTTAAAAAAAATTGGGGAGCGACGCCACACTCGCGTGAGACCGTACGCCTCGTGAGTGCAGAGCGCGACTGTAGAGCTGCTTGGAATTCGTTGTTGCCTAGTCCAACATTACTTCTTATCATCTTCCCCACTCAAATGAAAGTAGGAGTTATATGACATGAAAATTCGAGAATCAATTTCCTCTTGAAAGAGTTACAATTTCTAACCAGCAAACTCTACACGAGTTTCATTCTATTTCCGTACTAACTTGATTTAAGATGGGTGCGTAACAGTTTTAAAATTTACTGCCCGATTAACACTTGAAACACAAATCAATCAAGTACTGTTAAGCAGACTGACCTGAACTCTGTCCTTCCTCATTCCACAATTTCCCGCATCCTTACCGTTCAAGCGGGGCCAGGTGATTTTCTCCTCGTCAAAGATCCTGAAATTCTCTAACTCTCTATCTCAAAATATTTTTTGGTTGGGGCCGACATCATGGTGTATAATGTAATGATGCCCAAAACTGAGTTTCGTGGAAAAATCATCCGCAAACACACAGTGGTGTAGCTTCCACTACAACATCGTAACTAAAATGACATGCTTTCGCGCGTTTAATGCAATAACCCCACTTTTCAAAAAATTTTCATTGACGAGTAGAATTGCATCAAAACACAATTTCTCGTGGACATCCTGTCCCTACAGTAGCGGCCAGAATGGTTTGGACAACTAACAACTCGACAAATTATCATCAATAACTTTAATACTAGAAGCTGCAATGCGCTCAATTTATACACACATGTGAAGCCACATGTCTTACCTGACAGGTGTTAAAATCTTAAATCAATTTGGTGAACAAAACAAGTTGTAAACAAATACACATTAGATAGCAAAAATTTCATGTGGTCAAAAAAGTTCGGACATCTATTCTTTCCCACATTTATGTTTGAGAAAACAAATGTTGCCAGAGAGAAAGATAGGTAGATTGATCCAGACAAGACTAGTGTCATCTGCGCAGCAGCCGACGCATCAACACGCCTAGCGGAGTGCCTACTCTTGCCTCTGTTCGTGAGTTGATTGTGAAATTGCGCCTTGAAGAGAAGCTGTCGATTAGGGCAATAGCCAACACAGTCAAGCACCTAAAAGTGTTGTTGATATTTTGGCTAAATAT
This sequence comes from Platorchestia sp. MABIK, assembly GCA_014220935.1. Lineage (NCBI taxonomy): Eukaryota > Metazoa > Arthropoda > Malacostraca > Amphipoda > Talitridae > Platorchestia > Platorchestia sp. MABIK. Next base: position 47,235 of record JACJUY010005149.1, read on the forward strand.
GAGAAGGATGGCTCAAGCACCGCTGGTGTGTCAAGTGGCAGACCTCGCAAAACCTCGGCAAGAGATGATACTGCATTGGTTAGACTAGCTAAGAGGAACAGTTTCAAAACTGCAGCAGGAATTTCTCGTGAAGTTAGCGAGTCCCTTGATATCAGAGTATCCAGGAAGACTGTTTCACGCCGCCGTTGAAGAAGCAAACCTGCATGCTAGGACTCTAGCTGTAAAACCCTTGGTCAGCAAGAACAGAAATGATAGGTTGGCCTTTGCTACACAGCATGTTCTCTGGATTGATGATGACTGGGCAAAAAAGTATTTCAGTGACGAATTGAAGTTTAATTTGTTTGGATCAGATGGAAAAAGATTTACTCGGCCATTAAATGCGAAAGATTGTCTAAACAGTGCGTCAAATCCAGTGTAAAGTTTGGTGGAGGTGGCATTAAGGTCTTCGGCATGATTTCAGCAAACTGTTCCAGGCCCCTAGTTTGACTGGAAGGAAGAGTAAACGCTCAAGTGTACAAAGAACTTTTGCAGAGACGTGTGATACCAGTTATCAAGGACTCTCCAGCCGAAGACCCCATTTTTATGCAAGACAATGCTCCGTGTCACACTGCAAAATTGGTGAAGTCATTCCTAGTTCAAGAAGAAGTCACTGTTATGGACTAGCCAGCGCAAAGCCCAGATTTGAATCCCTTCGAGAATGTTTGGAAATTTTTGAGAGAAAGAACAAAGGCAAGGAATCCCGAAAATTTGCAAGATTTGTGGACCACTTTGCAAGATGAATGGCTTCTCTTGTGGCTTCTCATGTGTGTATAAATTGAGCTCATTGCAGCTTCTAGTATTGAAATAATTGATGAGAGTTTGTCGAGTTGTTGGTTGTCCGAACCATTATGGTTGCTACTGTATTTGTCGCAACACGAGACAACATACAGAACCACTGTCTAAGCACTGAATGAGCAGTGCGCAGTAAGTTGTATTCCGGCAGTCAGACGAGAAGAGTGTGTCTTTCTTAACTCATAAGCTGTTAGTTGATGGCAACCTTAGCAAACTCCATCCACAAATAACTCAATAGGGCGAGATGAAACATTATAACTGTGTTAGGCCCCGCGCCAGTATGGATATTCTCGTCTCTTTGTAAATAATGTACGTCAAAATTTAATTCGAGTATCATTGATACTCCCCAAACCCCCTTGAATCCGGCTTGTCCGAAATTCGAGAGAGCGACTAAAAGAAACGGTCCGCTCTCTGGAATTTCGGAACCTCCTTATCTGCTATTGAAATTCTCTGCAACTAATATTGTTTCCTGCAAATAAACTCTTGAAATAAACCGAGTACTATCTTCCCCGAGAAGAATACTGGCTCCCAAGAAGGACCAGCGTAAAGAATTATCAAATCGGGCCGAACAGGACTCCCCCACCTAAATAATCTATCCCTGGCTCCCAAGAAGGACCAGCCTAAAGAATTATCAAATCGGGCCGAACAGGACTCGCCCACCTAAATAATCTATCCCTGGCTCCCAAGATAGACCAGCCTAAAGAATTATCTAACGATTGGCGCCAAACAGGACAGCCTAACAAATCTAATAAGCATATATCTAACAAACTGCTTTAATAACAAGTTCTAATACTATGATGTCTCAGGTAATTGTGATGAGAACACTCACGAATATTCATCAAGAAAAAAATGTGTGAAAATACTGAATGATGTTAAATGAAATTGAAGAAACCATGATGTCATTTTAGTCACAAAATTTAGAAACGTTGGATTACGATCTCAACAACAATGATTTGTCTCATTTGAAGTCATTATATTAAATAATACTTAAATCATGGTTCATTGAGATTAAAAATGAAAGTAATAAAATTAAAAATTATTCAATTAGGGTTCATAAGTGAAGTAAATATAAATACAAGCTCATTCATAGAGTAGGCTGTGTGTGTCGGAAGAAGTAATGATGGATGTCAGTAGACAAATGATTGAAATTTGATTTAGAATTAGCTAGTATTAGCTGGGGGCTCCCTAGCTACATAAAATGCTATCTAACAAGACCGATGAGAAGGAACATGTACAGTAGGCTCGTTACAGGGGAATCTATGAATAAGGCATGTTTCCACACAAGACATTCAAGGCAATGAAATAGTACGGAAGAAAGGAAGGGAAAATATAGACAAGGAACAGACAGTAAAGATAGTATAAAAACTGAAAGAAGCTAAGTGAGCCCAAACGATATAAGTCTCAAAGCCTTATTTGTACATGACATCAACATTTGATTTTCCATTCTGAGGGTATCAGTCCCATAGCACAGAATAGATAAACCTGACTTACTTACACCTATTCAATGTCCTCTGAGGCGAATTTGATTACCGCTTTGAGTTTATCGATCAAGATACACTCCTGATCAAAAGTTTAGGACCACTTGAAAATTTAGAAAAATGCCAACTTTTCAGTGATAAATAATTAAATGCATTCAACTAGGGATCAGGAATTACTAAAGGTAAAAGGTGAGGAAGATAAAAAATAAAAATTGTAACAATTTCTTGAGAAATCGACACTTTTAATGAATAATGACTTTTTCAGTTGATCATAGTTATAAGAACCGGGTAAAAAAAGTCTAGTTTAAGGGTAATTTTCAGCATTTTAGATTAGTTACAGATTGGCACTGATAGCGTAAAGGTTTCACCTTGCCCAAAGTAAGCGAACTTTCCGAATTTGAACGTGATCGAATTGCCGAACTGCATATGCAAGGCTTGTCGCAATGCGCAATCGCAGCCGAGATTCACCGCAGAAAAACTGTAATTTGCAACTTCCTAAAGGACCCAGAGAATTATGAAACAGCAAAATCTAGTGGTAGACCAAAAAAAATTCACTTGCATTGGATAGGAGAGTAAAACGGGTGGTTTCTCAAGACAGAGGACGGTCTTCCAAGCAAATTAAGGCCCTCACCAATGCTGATTGCAGTGCAGTAACGATCAGCCGGCACTTACGACAAAACGGCATGGATAACAAAAAGCGTTTACAAGGTCCTCGGTTGCTTCAACGTCACAAAGTGGCCCGTTTACTGTTTGCTTGTGAGCACCAAACATGGGACGTTGAGAAGTAGTCTCAAGTTTTGTTTTCTGATGAGAAAAAATTCAATATGGATGGCCCTGATGGTTTCCAACGGTTCTGGCATGACAAAGAAATCCCTCCTGAAATGTTTTCCACGCGCCATAGTGGTGGAGGCTCCATTATGGTATGAGGCGCATTTTCCTATAGGGGAACCATAGAACTTCAGGAGGTGCAGGGTCGTCAAACTGCTGCTGGTTACGTCGGAATACTGCAAAGATCATCTTTGTCAGCAGAGGGTCCTCGTCTGTGTGGTGATGGATAGATTTTCCAGCAGGATAATGCAGCCGTCCACACCGCCCGCCAGACTACGACTTTCTTTCAAGAAAATGGGGTCACTGTTTTGCGTCATCCAGCATGTTAGCCGGACTTAAACCCAATAGAAAATGTTTGGGGGTGGATGGCGAGAGATATTTATGGAAATGGTAAACAATTTGCGTCAGTAAATGAACTTGGTGCTGCCATCTTCAGGAGCTGGGACAACATTCCTCGAGCCCTCATAGAAACCCTCGTTTCTAGTATGCCACGGAGAATTTTTGAGGTTACTAACAAGAATGGAGGCAGTACTCATTACTAAGTTCAATGTTTGCTCACCTCAATGTCGTTGAAGAAAGATTTACTATGATTTTTGTATGTGGTCTTATCATTTTGATCAACTGAAAAAGTCATTATTCATTAAAGTGTTGATTTCTTAATAAATTGTTCCAATTGTTATTTTTGGTCTTTCTCACCTTTACCCTTTAGTAATTACCGATCCCTAGTTGAATGCATTTAATTATTTATCACTGAAAAGTTGGCATTTTTCTAAATTTTCAAGTGGTCTTAAACTTTTGATCAGGAGTGGACTAGAATACTCTTGTTCCTTCACTTACATCCTGGGAATACAAAATGCGGTAATGTTTCATACCATGTTATCCATTAGCAATGAATTCCTTCTTTTGCTGATTGATCAGCGCAAAATTAACTTATAAAATAATAAATAAATAACAAATTCAGTATGATACTCGTCATTTTACTTTGGTTGCTACTCACCCAGTTAGATATAAAATAAATAGGTATCAGAATAGTGTCGGAAATAAAGTCATTTTGATAGAATTTGAATTTTTAAGAACTTTGGGATCGTTCCATCACTTATTGATATAGAAGTTCATATGAAATAATGAACTTCAAAAAATTTGCTAATACAATCAATGCTAATTCAAAAACAAAGGTACCAATGAGAGATGACAGCTTGTAGAAGCTTTGAGGGAGTAGGGGCAGTGTTCATTAAAAGTGATTGTCATAGTAGAGAGTAGCAGACTAGCGGTTTAATTTAAAATGACAGTACACCAATATGACGCCATCAGCATTCTCAGTCTTATCTGATAAATACAAAACCTGTGACTCAGCTCACAATGACAAGGGAGGCACTACAAAAAAGTTTGAATGAAAGTAATGACAATGTGGTCTTGACTTCAGATTAGACTCAGTTGCTTCATGCCTCCCCGACTCTAACAGAGGTGTTCCCAAGGGAAGAAAGAGGACGCCAACATCTTTAGTATAGAATTAAGAGAATGAGGAATTAGGCACAAAGTGTGTCCCAACACCCTGGGCATAAGAAAAGCAACATAGAAAAAAGAAATTCGCAAAGAAAGACAGAATTTCAAGGAGAAATTAAGAGGCAAAAAAGACAGGAAAGAGTAAAAAAATGGTCCATAACAAAGTAATAAATTTATTCTATTTCAACAGAAAAATGATTTACCTACTATTTAGCTAGCAACCTCATGTCTTCCCCTTGAGAGCACTAACTCCACAGATACAATAGTTGTGTGCACTGAGTAGACACATACAAAGAAGGTAACATCACAGCACCTTCCTGTGCTTGGCGATGCATTCACCAGCAGGTGAGAAGACCGCGCTGGTGTTGTAGATTTTGTTGCCATCTCGCTCTGGAATGGATCCACCCACCAGCCACACTTGGTTTTCCTTAGCCAAAGATCCTAAAAATTGTGTCGTTTCTCCGGGCATTGGCTCTGCATACTCGGCAAAATACTCTGCACAGTAAGGAGCAACTCTGAAATTCACAACACAATGCACATGATATCATTTACTATAATTCTTTGTTTCTATTATTTTGAGGAAAGCATCAAAGACGGTAGAAGAGACACTTATACAAAACGAATAGTGTGCTTTCATTATTTACTGAATTTTAACAAAAAGTTTGCATAACCATGAGTGAGGGATCAGAAGGCTAAGTTCAAAAATATTTCTCACAGCATAAGATGAAACCGCAAATGCAGAAGAGCTCTTGATTTTGGCAACAAATATCGTACATAAGTCATATGCCTCCCTGTTTTGTGATTGTCTTGCTAAGCAACGTGTGCTTCTACACTTGTTCATCTCTGCTATAGAAAACAGAAGCATTTCTTTCCTGTCATATTCAGGTAAGTGAGACAACACCTGGTAAAAGACTAACTAAGCCTTGTCAAGACCAAGATTGACTGGGTGACATCCATTATTCATTGCCGTGTGATTCCCCTTCCCAACAACAAAAGATTTTTTTTGGTTCTCCAGCACCTCTGTTGCAGTAGAATTTCACAAACTCCTACTTCTAAAAATTCAACAATACTTTTGTAATAAAAGATGGCGACATATCTACAAACACTCAACTTCAAAGTTCAGCAATCTACAATATTAACTAATTTCCTGTACCTTATTTTTTCTGTACCTCCTTAATTCTGATGCCTGATGTATATTCATGGCTTACTTACTCCACAGCAATGCAATAGTACACTCACACAGTAATGTCTTCAGCAATGAGCCTTTTACACTGCCAGTATATATTTAGAGTACATATCAGAATAAAAAATTTAAAAGCAAAAAATAAAGTACTAAATAATTGCGTAACATTTTGGGATAAATCTCATCATCAGCTGAAGAACACACGATATGAAATAAATGTGATTAATTACAGACAAACGGTTCACAAGATTAAAAATTTAGATGGAAATGCACAACGGGAAAGACCTAGGCGTATCATTCAGTGCTGGTCTACCCTTTAAAATTATGCAGCAATTCTAAAATGAGTATGTCAGGAAAATTTGACCCCTGCCCTATGATTGAAAAATTATTATTTGCGATTGTTGAAGTACAGTTATCTGCCTGAATATGGATTGCAAAATGGGGTGGGTGTCCTAGCCTTGATCCTGTGCGGTAACTGACTACCCTATGCTCTGCGATCCTCTGTCCTAGGGTACGACCGGTGCAACCAACGTACCTGGATGCACTCTGTGCACAACTATAGTCATAAACAATTGAGGATCGCATCGCAACGGGAAGTTTTTCCTTGAAACTGAAAAACGATCTAATGCAAAAGTTGTTCACAAAATTAACATGCAATTTAATGTTGGAGTATTCAAGCACAAAAGATTTCAGCTCGTCTTCAAGTTTCTCAGATTAGGCACCGAAATTTGAGAGAGAAATGTGAAGTTTTTTATTAGGGTCATTGGTGGATGGAAGACAACTAAGCTTTTTGGACAAAAACTGCTTCAACTGGGACTCTATTAAAGTTACCGGATATCCATTGTTAAAGAAATTTTTTCCCAGAGTTTCAAACTCAAAATGCACAACAGTAAAATTGGATGAAATTAGGAAGGCACGGTTTAAAACCGTCTTGATGCTATTCAACTTGAATTCAAAAATACAAAAACTAAAAAATCTCAAGCCTTATCCAGAGAGCGTTGTTTTCCTATAAACGGATGTTTGAAATCTACCATTCACTCTACTAACCAAATAATCATGGAAAGGAATATTGTTGTTCTCTCCATCCATCGTAAATTTGATCAAACTATGCTTAGAATTCAAATAATAAAGAAATTGAGATGCATGAGATTGTACTTTGAAAAGCAAAAAAGTTTCATCAACGTACCTCTTGTTTCATCCATTTATCCATTTGTACCTCCATTCATCTAATCCCAACCCCTCCAGCTGATAGAAAAGACGTCTATCAAACAGAAAAAAGATTTACGAACGGCCAATTCTAAAAGGGACTTGAAATATGACCTCGTGAGCCCCAAAACCCCTCCAGAATCACCTGTGAATAATTTAGAAAGGCAAAAATTGTAAATTTCGGAAGAAAAACGTAAGAATTATCAACTGTATATTCGTTGCTAGTCAGCGGTTTGAGAACAGGGACAAGAAATTTTGCCAATTTATAACTAGGATTGTTGATTTGATCAAACAGAGTTTGATCAAATTGATGATGGGTGGAGAGAACAACAACAATGTTCCTTTCCTTGATTGTTTGGTCAGTAGAGTGAATGGTAGATTTCTAACATCCATTTATAGGAAAACAATGTTCTCTGAACAAGGTTTGAGATTTTTCAGATTTTGTATTCTTAAATTCAAATTAAATAGCATCAAGACGGTTTTAAACCGTGCCTTCTTAATTTCATTCAATTTCACTGTGACGCATTATGAGTTTGAAACACTTAAATTTTTTTTTACAATGGACATCCGGTAACTTCAATAGAGTCCCATTTGAAGCAGTTTTTGTTCAAAAAGCTTAATAGTTTTCCATCCACCAATGACCCTAATAAAAAGCTTTACATTTCTCTCCCATATTTTGGTGCCCAATCCCAGAAACTTGAAGGCGAGCTGAAATCTCTTGTGCTTGAATACTCCAACATTAAAAAGCATGTTATTTTTGTGAACAACTTTTTCATTAGATCGTTTTTCAGTTTCAAGGAAAAACTTCCTGTTGCCACGCAATCCTCAATTGTTTATGACTGTAGTTGTGCACGGAGTGCATCCAGGTACGTCGGTTGCACCGGTCATACCCTAGGACAGAGGATCGCAGAGCATAGGGGAGTCAGTTACTGCACAGGATCAAGGCTAGGACAACCATCCCATTCTGCAATCAGTATTCATGCAGATAAATGTAATTCAACAATCTCAAATAATAATTTTTCATCATAGGGCAGGGGTCAAATTTTACTGACATTTGTATTTTAGAATCGCTGCACATTTTAAAGGGTAGACCAGCACTGAATGATTTGTCTAGTTCTTTCCCATTGTGTATTTCCATCTAAAATTTTTTAATATTGTAAACTGTTTGTCTGTAATTAATCACATTTATTTCATATTGTGTGTTTTACAGCTGATGATGGGATTTATCACGAAATATTCCAAAAATGTTTAGAATTTTATTCTTCACATTTAAACTTTTAATAAACTTGCATTATCGTCAAGCAAAAGATGTACTTCATTATATTAGAATTAGAAGAACACCCTCACTTCACCACATTTCTTCCTGGAATAAAAAAATTAACATCAATTGTACATACATATATCAGGCTTCTCCTCCCTACAGGTGGGTAGCCGACAGCAGGCCACAATCAATCACTCTTTGTCACTAAGAGGCGAGAGAGGCAACACGGCCGCACCAGGACTGCCCTGATCAGCAGCAGCCCAGCACAACCACCTTCCACAGTCAAACCCAACAGCCAGAGCTGGTTTACCCCCCACCGGTTCATTGCGTGCAGCCCCTGCCCCCGCACAAGACAAGTCAACCCCATCACACGCAGGCAGGCTTCCAGTGACCGTGTCAAAAAATCTAATTACCTCCTTAAACACTGCTTCCACTCACTTCTGTCTGCAGTCATCCCTCTCACCACATCCACAGTCAGACCCCTCTCATAAAAAGCACGCTTCACCCCATCCATCCAACTCATCCGTGGTCTACCTCGCACTCTAATACCACTCACTTCCGACATATAAATCTTTTTTACCAGTCGCTCAACATTCATTCTTTCAACATGCCCAAACCATCCAAGCACTTTTTCATCCACCTGCCCTCTCATCTTTTTGACAACACTCGTATGCCCCCTAACCAACTCATTCCTGATCCCATGTCTTCTTGTTACTCCATACATGCTCCTCAAACACATCCAGCATCCTCCTCTCAAACCCCAAGAATTTGCTCCATACAGCAAAACTGGCACAATTGAGCTTTCAAACAGTCCCCTCTTAGCACTCATACTCAAACTCCTGCATTCAAAAACTTTCCTCATTGCACCCAATATCTCGTTGTCTTCACTCACTCAATGCATCACTTTAACTTCCATACTATCTGCCACAGCCACGTCCAACCTGGGGTATCTAAAATGCTCACCTCCTCTAACACTTTACCATTCATTCTCACATCCAATGTTCCAAATACTCCACCTCTTGAACATTTCATCAACTTTTATTTACATTTGCCCTCAATTTATGCCTTTCGCACACTCTACCAAACTCTGCAACCGGTCTCCGCAGTTCTTCCTCTGAATCAGCCACAAGCGCTGTATCATCTGCAAACAACATCTGACACACTTCCCAATTCATACCATTTTGTCCCACCAACTGTGCGTGCACCTTTTCCCAACTCTCTGGCATTCACTTCTCTCTCAACACCATCCATAAACAAATTAAACAACCACAGGAACATCACACATCCCTGTATCACACCTGTCACAACTGGGAACCAATCACTCACCTCATTCCCTACTCTCACACATGCTCTGCTATCAATGTAGAAACTCTTGATTGCATTCAACAGTCTCCCACCCATTCCATACAAGCCAACAACTTGCCATAATTCCTCAGGATTCACCCAGTCATACGCCTTCTCCAGATCCATAAAAGCCCAATATACATCTTTTAATTTTGCCAAGTATTTCTCATTCACCTGCCTCACAGCAAACATTTGATCCACACAACCTCTACCACTTCTAAAACCACATTGTTCTTCAGCAAGCACACCATCCACTATCACTCTCACTTTTCCAATTAAAACTCTTCCATACAGCTTCCCTACAACACTCAGTAGACTTAAACCACTGGAATTACTGCACTCATTCCTCCACATATATACAACAACTACACACGCACCACTCCATTCTAGAGGCACTTTACTAGCCTCAAAACACATTTAACAAACATGCCAACCATTCTACAACTGCATTTCCTCCTTTCTTTAGACATTCAACCGTGCAGCCATCCATACCTGGAGCTTTTTTGTTTTTCATCCTATTCAACGCACCTTTCACCTCTTCACTTTTTATTCAACTGCTATTCACTATCCAAACACAGGTATTCGAACATCACTTCCAACAGCTACCACTCCAACAGCTACCACTCCAACAGCTACCACTCTCGCAACCCTATTACCCTTCACGTTCAGTAGTTCCTCAAATACTCCGCTCATCTCTTCCTCACATCACATCCCTCCACCAGCAGCTTACCATTTGCATCCTTCACTCTTGCCTCACTCTCCACCTGTCCTTTCCTAATTTGCTTCACTTCCTTCCAGAAAACCTTTTTTCTCTCCATGAAGTCCCCTCCTAACTTCTTCCCCCACTCCTCATCCACCACATTCCGTCTTTGCTCTCCTTACCATTCTTTGTAATTCTTTCTTCCTCTCCCTATACTCTTCGAAATTTTGCTGGCTGCCCCTTTGCAGCCCCCTTTCGAACACCCCCCTCTTTCTTCTCACAGCCGCTCTTACATCTCCGTTCCACCATTCACTTCCTTCCCTAATACTCCCTCCAACCTTCCTTACCCCACACACTTCCCTTGTACATTTTTCCACCAAATCTTTAAACAGCTTACATTTTCCTTCCACTCCCCTAACCTCACTTACCTTCACCCTCCTATACTCTACTTTCATCTTTTCCTGATACACTACCCCTCAGATTCATGCAACTTGTTTCCATTTAACACCTCCCTTCCACTCCTCCTTTGCACACCTCCCCACACTCTTACTCTCAGCTTTCCTTCTACCAAGTAATGATCCGATATCCCATTCATTTCACCATGGAATACATGCACGTCAAGCGAACACCAATCACTCCCTTGCTCATCAAAATATGATCCATCAATGCTCTCTCCACTATCACACCTCCATTTATCCTCACATATGTATACTTGTTTATACTCTGAATCTCAAACACACTATTCCCAATCACTAACTCACTCTCTACACACAATTCCACCAAGTATTCACCACTCTCATTCATCCCAGCTACTCCATACCAGCCAACAACACCATCCACCATATCATCCCCCACTCTCGCATTCAGGTCCCCCATCAACACAACTCTACAACCATTTCCCACTCTTGCAACACACTTGGACAACTTCTCCCAAAACTCCTGTCTCTCCTCTCCGATCCCGGTCCGTATGCGCTCACAAATATCCATGATTCTGCTCCCCATTTTACTCGCACCTACACATCAACTGTACTGGTGATAAAAGTGAAGCTGATAATGGAATAAAATTTCAAATAGGAGGGTTCTATATTTTCTACTCCAATTGCTCTCTGTACACCACACGGTAGAGGAAACAAAGTAGGTTCAAACCAGTCTTTTTTCGTTGATGGTTTGGTTTTGTGGATGTTACGACAACGAATCAATAGCAGCCCTTACATTGCTTCTGGTAGCACTGCTACCCCCTAATCTAGATCCACTAATGGCCTAACAACATGGCATTTTGGTGATGTCAAAGTTTGTTTGAAATAACGCCTTTCTATTGGCTAGCCAAACAAGAAGAAGTGTATTTTCTCACATAGAAATGACCCTACCTTGTTTTCTCTACCGTGGGACACAATGTACCTTAATACAAACTCAGACTCAACCCAGCAGGTATCCTGACTACACTTGAAAATACAATGTCTCAGTCAAATATGGCATAAAAATGTATACTCAACAATAAGTCAACCCTGCATATAAGAAAGAAAACTGCTGGAAATGAAAAATAACTCACTTGTACCATATGGACAGTTAAAACACTCAGGAAGTGCAATAACCTTAGCTCCACTTCGGGCAGCTATTTTTACCAATTCTGCACATCTGTTGAGGTTGGCAGGTTTGTTCTGTTTGACAGCCATCTGTATCAGCGCTAGTAGAAGGTTTGATCCTGCAACAGAGTTTAGAAACAATTAAATAATATTCTGAAATATCCAAAATTAAAGCACACTTCATGACACTCATGAACACAGAAAGAATAAATATTGTCCTATATTTTACATTATAAACTTGAATAACACAGCAAATTACAACATTACATATTACTGTTTTATTAGCTCCAGACTCCCTAACCACAAGAAAGGCAATCCCAAGCAAGGAAAGCGACAGGACTATCTAGAATGGACTGGATGTCAGTTACAAATTTTCATTTGCTTGGAACAAACAAAAAATAATACATAAAATATCAAATTTTTATTCTTTCATGCATCAGCTTATGTATGTTTTACTAATGTAAAGACAGCTTCAAATTCAGAAAAACTTTCATAAATTATAACAAATAAAATATGCAGAATATATTAGGGACATGAGAGAAAACGTGGAATTCTGTAGTCATAATGCATGCATAACACTCTAAAATTAATAGAAGTCATACCTGATCATTTTCTAAAATACTGTAATGTTTGATTGAATAACTTGCCATAATATTTTATTGGAAAATATTTGAATAAAAATAATTCAAAAGATGAATTCTTAATTATGGGCACTTTTATTTCTGTCACTTATATAAAAGAAATGATCTGTATCACAATGAAGAAGAGTAGTATAATTAATCTAAAAAAAAATACTCAAATTCCCACAGAGTACAATATAATAATCTAATAACTTCATATAATGACAATGATCATTAGATGAGGTTTCATAATCTAATACTAAATTATCCCATAAAACTAAGGTCAGAACTATTAGGAAACTTGTTGACCAGAATGCACTTTATATAATTTATTAGAACCTGGAAAGATTAAGAGAGTACTTTATTAAGCTATGACATTGTAAAAATTTTGAGCTACACAAAGAAGTTCACAATTACTCCTCCAAGACTAACAAGGTATAAATAAGGTCAATATGCAGTTTATTGCACTCACGGAAATTAAAAATTCTGTTCCAAAGAATCACTAAAGGAATACGTTTAAAAAATTTCTTCACAAATGACATTCTGCTTGCTGATGAGTTATTTTCGAGATTTAACAATGATTACGTTCAGATAAGAATAACATTATATAGTTGATTGCTTAGTCACCGCATTGTTGAAACAAACAACTTTTCTTCTATGCACTTTTTGGAGGAAATGAGTATTTAACGAGTTATAGCAGTATGTTAATTTTTGTCTTTGATGATAGATGCGCTCAAATAAACAGCTACTAATCGATTTTCAAATTTTTATTGCTTGCACCACAGTAATAACATCAAAATAAATTACTTTTCTTCTATACACTTTTTGCGGCAAATGAGTATATTACTAGTTAGAACAGTAGGTTTAGTTGTTGTACGATTGAGCTCTTAAGAGTATGTTTGGGTACTTGGTAATTTATTATTTCCCAATCCCGCGGAGCCTGAACTTACTTCTAGGATCTTTTAGTTAATAACACAATAGAAATTTTCACTCAAAAATAATGAGTTATAGCAGAATGTCAACTTTTGTCTTAGATGGCGGGAATGCGCTAGATCATTCGAGCGCGTCGGAAAGGAGAGTCCCTTGTAGTGTTGCCATCCGACGTGCTCGATGAATTACTTCCCAATTCCCACACTAGAGTTGCGGTAACTAATTTACCGCTCTAACTCATTATATACTCACTTGCCCCCAAAAGTGCATAGAAGAAAAAGTGTTTATTTCAATCTAATTAACTACGAATAGGCAGAAAAAAGTGGCAAATCGATTATTGTCCTCTCCACATTTACCTCAGAGATTAAATGCTCACTTCAGGTAGGCCTAGTTACAATGTGAAGAATTAATTTTTAATTCTTCCACAAATTTGTCACTAGAAAATAAACTAGTCACATAATTTGATGCATAGATGAAGAGAAATTACGGTCAATATCGGGCTTAATGCGCTCACGGAAATTAAGAATTCTGTTCCAAAGAATCACTAAAGGAACACATTTATAAATGTTTTACACGAATGACATTCTGCTCGCTGATGCGTTATTGTTGAGATATAACAATAACTACATTCAGATAAGAATAACATTATATGGCCGGTTGCCTAGTCGCCGCATTGTTGGGTCACGCCCACTTTTCTGGCGGGAGACGCCCACTCTTTGGCGTTAAATTAACAGCCTCGGTTTGGGTAAGTTCAGGTAAGCTATTTTAGGTTGATTTATGTTACTATAGGCTAGTTTATTTGGTAAATGTGAAGCGTTTGCTAATAATCAAACATCGAATTTTGAGTGCCGAAACATAGTTAATTATATCAAAATAAACAAGTTTTCTTTCATGCACTTTTCGTTGCAAATGACTATTTTGCAATTTATAGCGGTAAATAAGTTACCGCAACTCCAGTCTTCAAAGCGGAAAGTAATTCATCGAGTGCGTCGTATGGCAACACTGCAGTGGACGCTTCCTTCCAACGCGCTTGAATGATCAAACCCGTTCCCGCCATCTAAAACCTACCGCTCTAACTCGTAAAATACTCATTTGTCGCAAAAAGTGTATAGAAGAAAAATAGTTTTTTTCCATGTTATTACCGTGATTCAAGTAACAAAAATTCAAAAATAAATGAGTGGCTGTTTAATCGAGCGCATTCGTCATCATAGACAAAACTAAACCTACCGCTATACCTCGTTAAATACTCATTTGCAACGGAAAGTGCATAAAAGAAAACTTTTTCATTTTCATATAATTAACTATGTTTCGGGACCGAACATTCAAAATTCAATTATTAGCAAACACTTCACATTTACCGTTTATTTAAGTAACCTAACATAGCCTACCCTAACCTCACCTATCGTTACGTCAATACCGTATTACAACATATTTACGTGTCTGTTCCTTCACTTTTATATACGATGTTCTTACAACTACAAAGTTGAATAATTTGAAAATTATGCATCGGCAAGCAAAATGCCATTTGTATAAAACTTTCTTTAAAGTGTTCCTTTAGCGATTCTTGGGAACGGAATTCTTAATTTCACATTAAACCCAATATTGACCAAAATTACAATTTGAATTGCCAATACCTCATAAAATTTGATGAAAATCAAGATGATGATTACTCACAGTATATTTCCGTTATTTTTGTTTTCATTCTCTGTAGTTGTTACTACAAATACTAGTTTAATCAACACGTTTTTTCCTAAATACATTTTTTAATATAGCCTAATGCATGCATAACTTAAGACGAAGGGAAACTCCACATTATTAGGTATATTAAATAGAAAAAATTCACATCTCATAATTACAGCTCATTAAGTAGGGTATTTTTACAAACTGACTGATCCTAGGGTTAAATTAAATTAAATTTCAAAATACCTTGTGGAGCTGACATTTTCACGTCGTCAAAACCTATTTTAAACTGGTAAGATTAATGATACTAATTCGGGATGCCACTTTACTATATTCCACTGCCTAAACAGCATTCGCCGATCGCACATCTACGTCTACTTCAGCTCAGCTTCCGAGTTATAACTACTGAGATCTGACTTCCGAGTTCCGACACCAAATTCTGGCACCTATAGCACGACTAGTGAGCACGACCTAGAGCCCAAAAATGTTCGACTACCCTAAAACGGGAGCTCAATTACCCTCAAAGTTACGCTGATGCCCTAATAAAAGTTGAACGTTTGTTGCAGTATAACAGCTTTGAATGATTATCCTGCAAAATCTAAATCTGGTAACATGAAATCAATAAAAAACATAGGAAAACTTTTAGCACTTTAGGTATCTCTAATTTTTTCTTCAAAATTTCTGCAAAGCGAACGTGAGTGCCGATTTCGACACTCCGTTTGCAGATCCTGAGTGCATGGTAGACTGTCTCGCCTCCCGCTTTTTGGCGGCGAGAAACTTCCAGAACTAACTGGCACAGAACATAGTCTTTT
>JACJUY010005151.1:13199-25781 GCA_014220935.1 Platorchestia sp. MABIK
CCCTCCTCCGAAAGGGGAGGCGGGGGAGCAGTTGGGAGTAGCTGTTGTAAGGCTCTTCATTGGCTGGGATAGCAACCAATTAGTCTAGATCATTTGTATATTTTCATAAGAAATACGTTATTTATCTAGGTAAAAGTATATTAGAGTAGTCCATGAACTATTTTCAGCGGATTTTTCTATTCAGCCACAAGTAAGTTTTCGACACTGCTACGCACATTCCTCCGCCAATTTTACAGGTATATCTATGCGGTTTGTTGCATATGAAATTATAATGTGTGCTCTATGTTTTGCTAATGGTTTGATTTTCGAAAATTTTTAGGTTACATTTTTTACGTAGACTTATAACTTCAATCGGCGTTCCTGAACAATGCAAGTTTTCAAGACATTCGTTTAGATGACTCTGAAATTTACAAAGCTAGAGCAATGTGGTTTGCTGCATTTGAAAGAGAAATGTTGGCTCTAAAATTCCGTCAACGTTGATATACAAAAAAAAAATGACGTGAAACTTTCCGTAGACTTTTTATCCAAAAATTATACCTTTTACCCTACCTTTTTCAAAATTTTTTTTTATAAATTCGGAATAAATTCAAATTGAAAAAACGGCTTGACGCAATTTTGGAGCATACATTCTATTTTCAAATGCAACAAACCGCATTGCTCTAGCTTGTAAATTTCGGAGTCATGTCAACGAATGTTATATATATATTTATGTATTTCTATTTTTATGAATAACTCATTTTCTACGCAATAATACAAAAAACTTGTTTAAGAAAAGTTGTTAGGAATTTTGAGATCTAGTAGTCTGCAAATTTTCATAGACGTAAGTTCAATGAAAAAAAATCTAGGATTTTTTGGAAATGGTCCCCTTAACTTAAAAGAGTGCTGTTCATCTAGCTTCTAGGTTGCGCAAGCGACCTGGTAACGAACCGTACTCATTTCCATTATTTCTAAAGCATTTGAATCTCTTACTATACCTACTATTTTTCTCGCCATGGACACTTTCCTCTTACTGATTTCTGCTTAAATTTCTTAACAATTAACTCTTCGCCTAAAAGTTTCTACACTGAGTGCCATTTATAAGCTCAGGTGTGTATTGAATTATTAATTAATTGTCCATTGTTTTATCAGTCATGTTCATATTTTGTCGAATTCTTCCAACTTGTAATTTTGTTAATCGGTACTTCGTAACGGTCGTCAAGTCAAGTCTAATATTGCTTTAATTCTTTCCTGCAGTACTTGCTTGCCTTCGTCGCTCAGGTCTTTCGCCTTCATCGTCAACTTAGTCTGCTCCATTGAGGTATTAAACTAGGTAATTCAAATTGAAAAAATTGTTATTAGTCGGCTGTTGAATTTGTACTGGAACTTGTTTGTTTGGTTGTTTGAATTCTGTCTTCATTTCTTTCTACTTGTCCTCTAGCTGGTGCTGGGTGTTGGTGGCCCTCTCGTTCCGCTCTCGGGTGTGGAGATAATTCTGGAGAATTCCTTGAAGTCGCGGCAGTCTGCTTTCCGCGGCCTGGCTCCCTGCGTGACGGTGTCATTCTACTTTGACGCCGCTGTTTCCACCACCTTAACCTTCAAATCAAGCTGTAACCCTACTTTTCCGCGCTTGATTTCGGCTCTACCATGCCTACGTGGTCAAGCGGAATTTTACTTTGGCTGTCTATTTTAACTGTGCGATCTGACACATTTTAAACATAATAAACGTGCACCCCCAATTTTTTAAATGTAAAATCTTAAATAAATAAAATTAAAACGCAGACGCTGCGAAATTAAAAGGTCTCGCTGCGAAGGCGATTACCTCCCTCAAATTTTGTTCGTTACGCTGCTCTATTGCAGCTACTAATAGTCCTAATTAAAATGTTACGAAGATCTTTCTCGTTATTTCCTTAACTAGATTGTGTGAGGGCTTCGTGCCATTATTCCTCATACAAGTTAGTACTGAGCTTAAAACCTTCTTTCCTATTCTTATGTGAATTACTGTGATTTATATTTTTTCCTCTTCCCAATAACTTTTTTTCCAGCTGTTCCGGTAAACAACCCGTTGGGCTTGCTCTCCAGATAAACATTTCTCTGTGTGTGCTAACCATCTATTACCAGGAAGGATGGAACTCTACCGAAAAAGCGAGGCGTGTATAAACGGAAGATCACGCTCGGCCTAAAGAAGGCGAGAGATGCGCGGACTGTTGGCTCCGTTTCCGAGTTGGAGGCACACTGCGACCTCGTGAGGCATAATTTAGAACAGGTGAGAGTATTTGATGAACAGATAACGAGTGGGATGGTTGAGAAAATTGTTCAGATGACGAGTTGAATACTGAAATAGATGAGCAATTGGCGTATGGTGTAGAAATTGAAGTGGCTCTTGGAGATCTGTGCAAAACCGAGCGTCCAATGGCTGGGGCGAAAGATGAATTCGTATTGGTCAAAGATGCCAAATTACCTCAATTGAAGATAGAACCCTTTAGAGGAGATTCGGAAGATTCATTGAGGTACCATTCGTTTCTTGTCCAGTTTAATTTTACGATTGGGTAGAGGAAAGGTCTTTCTAATTCAGCCAAGCTGACCTATCTCAGGAGTTTTCTATCAGGTTATGCGGCCAAATTGGTTAGTCATTTGAATCTTAGTGACGATAATTATGCTGTAGCTCTGGCTCTTTTCGAGAAAGAATTTCTGGATAAGGAAGCAGTTGTTAGGGATTTGAGTTTGAAATTGTTTGGTTTGAAATGCAAGTTCGACAAATCTTTCGGTGAAATTAGATTCTTTATTAGCGAAGTCAGGGGTTTAATATCAGACTTGAAAACATTTGGATGTGACGTTTTAGGAGAACATGCTAGTAACATTTTGGTGAGCCACTCTGTTTTTTCAAGACTTCCTGTTCTTTTCAAGCAGGAGTTGGTAAGAAAGCTTAATAATAATTATCCCTCCTTGAATGACCTTCTAGATAATTATCCGGAAGTACTTACGACTTTGAATATGAGAATCACTTTTAGTAATGAAGTTTAGGGTGCTAGTAAACCAGTCGTAAATCTGCCCACGGTGCCTAAACCTGCTGGTGGTCGGGTTTTTGCAAATCCTACTTTGCCCTCTAAAAGAAGAGCTTGTAAATTCTGTTTCAGCCGCCGTCATAGTATGTTGCACTGCTCGGCGTACCCTACTCATGAAAGTAGGCTGGATAGGTGTCTAGAATTAAAAATTTATCAAAACTGCACTAGTACAAAGCACGATAAGAATCCGTGTAACGCTGCACTACACCTTTTTCACTTCAAATTAATCCGAGTCAAGTTCAATTTAATCCAAGTCAAGTTCAATTTAATCCAAGTCAAGTTCAATTTAATCCAAGTCAAGTTCAATTCAATCCAAGTCAAGTTCAATTCAATCCAAGTCAAGTTCAATTTAATCCAAGTCAAGTTCAAATTAATCCAAGTCAAGTTCAATTTAATCGAAGTCATATTCAAATTAATCGAACACTAAGTTGAGTTAAAAATTGACATAATCACTTGTTAATTTGAGTTTTTTTGTTAAATATGTATCTACTGGATGTGATGAGCAAGAAAAACGTTTTTCCTTTCAGCAAGGAGTGCATAAAATTTTTGCATCATAAAAACAAGATGTCGTAAAATGTGGTAAGTATCCAGTATCAGGAGGCAGAGTGTGATTCAGATCTTTGAGCGGTGGAAAAGATGCAAGTCAATTATAAAAACTTCGCATTATACTCCTCATTGAAGTTGTTTTAAAATTCTTCATTGATGACAGTGTGCATACATTCAAATATTTTTGTTCAAAAGGCAATTTTTTGTTACACGTACACATAGTTTCGAGGATTTATTTACTCTAGTAGATTTATATTTGCGTGAAATTCCACTTAATCACATATATTTATATATACATGAAATCATTTACATGCAAATACAAAAGATTAATGCCGGACGATATGTATATTTAATCTTTAAAAAAATATACAAATGCGATTCAGTGAGTACTAATGTACGATTCCGTTAGATTACAATTCATATGAGTACATTACTACACAGATACATTCCTGCATTAGCAAGAAAAATGTTGCCACTGCTCTCTAATCTGCATCTTTCAATGCAGCATCTATCACTCTGCATTTTTCTTCTCGTGTTTTCTTGTATTTTCCTCTACTCCTCTTCTTACTCATGAGCGTATATTTTCTTGTTCATCTTCACTTGTTTAATAGTCCGTTGATTGGTTGTAGAGATCCATCTTGAGGGAAGTGCTGATTCAAATTCAATGAGAATCACTTTTCTCCTATACTCCTATATTAGAGAAATCGGTACATACGAGAGTGAAAAAATTTTTTTTAAATTATTCTTAAAACCGATAGTACGGAATACAACATTACATACATCAAATCCATATGTATTCCTATATATGTGTGTAAAATTTGACTCTTATTAATTTGAACATGACTTGGATTAAATTGAACTTGACTTGGATTAAATTGAACTTGACTTGGATTAATTTGTACTTGACTTGGATTAATTTGAACTTGACTTGGATTAATTTGGAGTGAAAAAGTTGTAGATTACGTGTGCAAGTTTTGTGACCGTAAAGATCATGTAGCCGCTCTTTGCAAGAGGGTTAAGGGTCCTGCTGCGCAAGCGAACTATTGTTTCAATTCTGCATCTGATTTTCATTCGGGTTATATTTTGCCAACCGTTACTCTTCCAGTGAGTAGAGGAAAAAGTGTGACCCAAGCCAGATTCTAATTAGACAGCAGATCTCAGCGCTCGTACCTGTCGAAAAAAGTCTTGGAAAAGATAGATTGTTCTTCAGACCTGAGGCTAACTTGTTTTACTGTCAAAACGTTCTTGGCCCAGGGTGTGAGAAATTTTGCTGAAGTAAGTATCTATATTGATGTACTTGACGGGCGTAAGCCACTGCAGGCCCCTGTTTTAATAGATCCTCATTTCCACATGGCATTTGAAGTGTACTCGTTGCATAAGGCAGTTTCAAATTTAAGAAAAAACTTTTCTTTGGCTGACAGGGCCTTTGAAAGCAGCTCTGCTTCAGACGTGGTTGTACTTGACGGGATTCTTGGAATTGACGTACTGCAGTATCTGTCAGAGTTGAAAACTGTTCCTTGCATGGATGGGGCTGCGTTCTCGTATATGAACAAAGTAATCCCGATAGGTAACGTGTAACACTTCTTGAGTCGTAAAGAGGCCGTGTCAATGTATCGTAATTTACATTTGGCCAGTGTGAGCAGAGAGTCTGCCATTAATTTCGTTATGGACCCACGCCCTTGTAATCCTGACCCTATTGGTAGTGTGCTGGAAGACAGTAACGTTGTGTCATTTGGATAAAATTTTCCAGTTGGAGTCTATTGGGTTGTCAGAGGATGCTATTAGTGAATCTGACCAAAAACAGGTTGACAGGTTCGATTCAGGTATAACGCTAAAAGATGGTAACTATTAAGTAAAATTGTTTTGGAACGACAAGATAACGAAGGTCAATTATAATTTTTCTGTAGCTAGAGCGGTCTTAACTAGAGTTGTGCAGAGACTGAAACAAAAGGGTGTCTACGGGAAGGATGACGAGGTTTTCAATCAGCAGATGGCAGACGGTATTATTGAAGAAATTCCGTTAACTTCGCAAGACAAAAGAATTTTTATTCCCCACAGAGAAGTTATTAGGACTGATCCAACTTGTCCGACTAAGGTCCGACCTACTAAGGTCCGACCTGTCTGGAATTGCAGTGTAAAGGTTGGGCTAAGTCCTTCACTCAACGAAGCCGGCTTAACTGGTATTGATTTAATGGCAAATTTGTTTGATCTTTTGATTGGGTTACGTCATGATAAATTTTTAGTTTTGTCTGATATCCGTAAAGCATTTCTTCAAATAAAGCTAGCAGATGACGAGGATAAAAATAGATTTTTCATCTTATAGGAAAGAAACAGAAAACTTGTTGCCTATAGATACACCACGATAGTGTTTGGTTTTGTTACTTGCCCGTTTATTTTAAATTTTGTAATAAGACATCATTTGAAAAGATAACCTGATGATTTGTGTAGTTATTGCTTGATAAATAGGATGTACGTGGACAATCTTTTCTTAACTGGTTCTGATCCTTCGAAGCTGTTGGACTAGTATCGTCAAGCACGTTCACGCATGCTCGAGGGTGGGTTCAATTTGGTATCCTGGTCGTACAGAGTCCAATGCCGCAGGATTTCAACCCCGCCCACCCCTCTCCCTCCACCTCCGAGCAGCTACAGCATTGTTGGGTTAGGGTAATTTAGGTTAGTAAGTTACCTTAAGTTAGGTTAAGTAGGTTAGGTTAGGTTAGGTTGGGTGCCGAGATGGAGGGTCGAATGGCCATACACCAGCGGTCGTTGTCATAACTTGTTACATTGATTTAATGCAGGTTAACTTTGGTATTCCGCGATAGCATCCACTTACTAAGTACTTGTAGTGGTTATAATGCAGTGATTAACAATAACTGTAAAGCGAACAGATACGTTAATAAAACCTCAGTAGTACTACATAGTTAAAAAATTGTCGCGAATGGCAACTTCATGTAGCAACTCGGTGGTGGAGGGAGAGGAGTGGGCGGGGTAGAAATCCTGCGGTATTGGACTCAGTGCATCCTGGTCGTCAAACTGCGAGTCCTTGCAGCAGGTTTTTTTGACGGACGAGGTGAGGGCTTGCTATGAACAGAGCTTTGAGAAGCTATTGGGTTACAGATACGATAGATCGTCAGACCAGTTGAGTGTGCAGGTTGAGGAAGGTACACCGGAGGTGGACGTCACAAAAAAACTGTGCTTTCTCGCTTGGCTCGTTATTTCGATCCTCTTGGCTTGGTAGGTCCGGTAACTGTTAGGGGTAAAAATTTGATGCGGGAAATCTGGAGAGCGGGATTGACGTGAGATGAAAAATTGCCGGATAACCTGCTACAAACTTGAAAGTCCTTAGCTGGAGACATGAATAAATTGTGTAATTTTAAATTTAATCGTAGATCATTTGACTCGGGGGATAAAATTAAATTGGTGGTGTTCAATGACGCTTCCAAGAGTGATTATAGATTTTGTGTTTATGTACTTTCAGAAAAGGCGGATAAATCGTCTTTATTTTTTAGTAAAACCAAAGTGTCACCTTTAAAAACTAAAAGCTTACCTACTTTCGAGCTCCTAGCGGTTATCTTGCCTTGAAATGTGTTTTGAATTTGATGAAAAATTTAAATTACGTCACCATCTCAGATTTGTTCGTAGCCATCGATTCACAAATCGTGTTATCCTGGATTTTGAATAAAACCGTCAAGTCAAAAAATGTTTTCGCCGATAATAGAGTAAAAGACATCTGTGCTTATCTAGTAACTATCAAGCAGAATTTCAATTTAGACTATTCCTTTCGCTATGTTTCTTCAGGTGAAAATCCAGCCGATTTGATCACTCGTGGACTAACCTTAACTGAATTTACTAAAAAACTGACTTTTTGGCAGCACGGTCCTCCGTTTCTGCAGTGCTCTATGTCTTGGCCTCCAAATTCTTTGGGATGCATATCAGAGGTTAACAAGAAGTTGATCATGTGTTCATTCCAAACGACCTCTCAGACAGAACTTAAACCTATCTTTCCTGCAGAGAACTACTCTAATTTCGATAAACTTATCGGTGTTACCGCTCGCCTTTTCGAGTGCGCATTTAAGGCTAGACATTGTAAATTTACTTGGTTACAATATATTAACAAAGCTTAAACTTACTGGCTTAAATTAGAGCAGAAAATTCATTTTGCCGAGGCATATTCTCACCTGATTACTGAAGATTTTTCCTCTCCTCCACAAATTGTAAAAGACCTAAATCTCTTCCTGGATGACAGTGGCCTCCTTCGATCAAAGGGTAGGCTCAATAAATGCCTTTACATAACTTCCGATGTTGCTAACCCAATCTTGCTCCACAGGAACAGCTATATGACTAAATTGATAGTGAGAAACTGTCATGAGCTTTGTAAGCACATGGGGTTCAGCTCCACCCTCAATTTTCTGAGGAACAAAGGGTTTTGGCTGCCAAAAAGTAGGCCTCTCATAAAATAAACTTTACGTGGTTGTGTGCTCTGTAAAAAATACAATTCTTTGCCTTTCCGTTACCCGAAGCCAACAGATTTCGCGAGCGATAAAGTAAACTTAGACCCTTCCAAAATGTAGGAGTAGATTTTACAGGTCACTTTAATGTAAACTTTGGCAACAAATTTGTTAAAATGTACTTAGTAATATACATCTGCTTAAGTATTCGTGCAGTGCACCTTGAGCTCGTACCCGATATGACGGCAGCAGCCTTTCTTGCCTCCTTTGTACGCTTTACCAATAAAAACGGCTTTCCCAGTGCATTGTACACTGATAATGCTCCTACGTTTTCCCAAGCAGCAGAGTTCCTTAATTCTTCCTTTTCAGATGATTATGTGTCAAAGCATAAATGTCGAAATAATATAAAGCATGTGAAAATTCCTCTGTATAGTGCCTGGTATGGGGCAGCTTTGGAGCGTTTGATAGGTGTTGTTAAAAAATGTTTAAATAAATCAATTGGAAAAAGTAAAATATAATTTTTTCAGTTTTTCACATTAATGTCAGACGTGCAAGATGCCGTTAACGCCCGTCCATTGACTTACAGAGGCACTGATGACCAATCGCATGAAGTCGTCTCCCCAAACGCCTTCCTTAAAACTTTACCTTCTGCAAGTTTAACTTTTGGACCCGTAAGCGGGAGTGAATTACCTCGCTCTTCTCGTGAAATTCTTGTGAAGTCTTTAGAGCTTAGAGAAGATTATTTAGAAAACTTTAAAAACTTGTGGTACACAGAGTATTTGCTTTCCTTACGTGAACGTGATAAGGATTCTTACCAGCCCATTTGGAGTGATAGAATTAAATTAAATGACAATGTATTGATTTCAAATCCTGTGAAGCCTAGACCTATGTGGGCTATGGGTAGAGTAGTTAAATTATTCACGGGCTCTGACGGGCGTACTTGCTCTGTTGAATTAATTAGATCTGACCGATCCTTAGGAAAATATGCAGTCTCTCTTTTGTACCCTTAAGAAAAAAATTTAGATGAAGTTTCTTCTTACACTCTTCCTGTCGACAGCGGTGGTCCTGGAGGCAACGGACCGCGAGTCGTGACTGGAGCGCGGCCTCGGAGGGCAGCTTCAGAGCGATGCTTGTTGAGGCTTGCAGAATAAATTAATTTTTCTCTCGCCCCCGGGAGTGTACCGGAAATAATTCCTCAAAGTTGTACGTCTTGTGTACCACTGTCGGGAGCTTTGTTTCGTGAGTCTCTGTGGCTTTGTCTGTTTCGGTCGTGTCGAAGCTGAGGTGGGTCGTTGTGGCAGGAGGTTGTGGCAGAATGATTTTAAACACCTTAGCATACCTTTGATTCCTTTAGAGGATTAAAAAACTTCAAACTTCCTTACCGTGAAAGGTTCTCTACCTTGATTTTAAATGCAGCCAGTTTAAATGTCTGTGGTTCAGCTTGGTGAGGGTCGATTCTAAGGCTTCAGGTGGATGGTGTTCAGTGGAGCATCGGCCTGCGCCGTGGCTTACGCTGCGTTCTCCACCGCTTGAGACGGGACGTTGATTGTGGAGGCTGCACTTGGCTGGAACTGGGGCAATTCATTTTCCTTAATTCTTCCTACGTCTATTATCTCTTAAATTATTTTTGTTTGTGTGAATGATTTCTTTCGTTAATTTACGTTGCTTACTTTTTGCTTAAATTTTATGTGTCCTTGCAATTAACTTGGCCAATTGGCCTTTAACTAAAGATACTGCGGTAACCTTAACTATTAACTTAAATGAGTGCGGTTCATCTAGCTTCTAGGTTGCGCAAGCGACCTGGTAACGAACCGTACTCATTTCCCTTATTTCTAAAGCATTTGAATCTCTTACTATACCTACTATTTTTCTCACCATGGACACTTTCCTTTTACTGATTTCTGCTTAAATTTTTTACCCATTAACTCTTCGCCTAAAAGTTCCTACACTGAGAGCCATTTATAAGCTCAGGTGTGTATTGCATTATTAATTAATTGTCCATTGTTTTATCAGTCATGTTCATATTTTGTCGAATTCTTCCAACTTGTAATTTTGTTAATCGGTTCTTTGTAACGGTCGTCAAGTCCTAAGTCTAACATTGCTTTAATTCTTTCCTGCAGTACTTGCTTGCCTTCGTCGCTCAGGTCCTTCACCTTCATCGTCAACTTCGTATGCTCCATTGAGGTATTTAACTTTGTAATTCAAAATGAAATAATTGTTATTAGTCGGCTGTTGAATTTGTACTGGAACTTGTTTGTTTGGTTTTGAATTCTGTCTTCAATTCTTTCTAATTGTCCTCCAGCTGTTGCTGGGTGTTGGTGGCCCTTCCGTTCCGCTCTCGGGTGTGGAGATAATTCTGGAGAATTCTTTGAAGTCGCGGCAGTCTGCTTTCTGCGGCCTGGCTCCCTGCATGACGGTGTCATTCTACTTTGACGTCGCTGTTTCCACCACCTTAACCTTCAAATCAAGCTGTAACCCTACTTTTCCGCGCTTGATTTCGGCTCTACCTTGCCAACGTGGTCAAGCGGAATTTTACTCTGGCTGTCTATTTTAACTGTGCGATATAGCACATCTTAAACGTAATAAACGTGCACCCTCAATTTTTTAACGTAAAATCTTAAATAAATAAAACTAAAACGCAGACGCTGCGAAATTAAAAGGTCTCGCTGCGAAGGCGATTACCTCCCTTAAATTTTGTTCGTTACGCTGCTCTGTTGCAGCTATTTATAGTCCTAATTAAACTGTTGCGAAGATCTTTCTCGTTATTTCCTTAACTCGATTGTGTGAGGGCTTCGTGCCATTATTCCTCATAGTAGTGTCTGTTGTAACTATCTTGATAACATGTGTGTAGTCCTTTATTTTGATTAAATTTGGCTATTTTGAACCAGGGTTTGAGTCTTTGAATTTCCTGTTTTATTTCGGTTGGTTGTTTCTCTCCAATGTATCCGTCTATCTGTCTTACGAAGATGGAGCGTTTAGCTCTGAGGTCCGGAGGTATTACCGGTTGTAAGGTGATGCGCGTGAAAACTACCTGATAAGAAGTTGATCATTAGGAAAAATTGGAAAAAATTAGTAAGGAAAATTTTTTTGGGCTGTAATCCAACATTGAAACCTTTTAAAATTATTCTATATGCTGGAAATGTTGGTGCAAGGTCTAACACCAACGGTCACATCTCAGCTTGCACACACAAGCAGTATGTTTCTGACTGCGTTACACAATCGCCCTGATTACAAGTTATGCACGTGATAACATTGTGCTATTACATGATTGCTGACAGGTACCTAGCAGCTATTTCATTCACTACATGTAAGGTATTAATTACAAGTTACCAAAAATGCGCTGCGAGTGAAAAACGCTTATAAATTGCATTAAGGTTTTCTATTTGACCTGCATAGACTTCAATTTATTAAAATAAAAATGAGAGTCTGATAAAAGGGAAAATTTTTGTGGCCAAAGCATTTTGAGCCTTACTTGACCCACATTTATTGGTTGTTAGAGACTGAAATCAAAATTGAGTTGTAAAAAATACTATAAGAAATTAAAAAATATCAGCTAAGCTTTTTTTTACGATGTGTTTAGTTTCAGATGTTCAAATTTTGTTTTTATTTTTACCTATTTTCAGACATAAATTCTGTTAATACTTTTGGATCTTTTGCCAAACAAAATTAAATGCAGTGAGTCGCCTTTAAAATTGACTCACAGCAAGATTAGTGTAGCGATCCGAATATAATTTTTGTCATCACGTAGTGTTCTAATTTTGTGGCAGCTCCTGCCGTTATAATCATAAGCCTCGTGAACTACACGGAGCGATGTCAAGCACATGTGAGCAGCTGAGATTGTCGCGATCGGCCTGTGCAGCTACCAGAACCTTTTGACGAATCACTACCTAAAGACACGTCAATCCTTCCCCGAGCATGACTCATGTTTTCACTCACAGTGACGTTATCACACAGTCAGCAGAATATGGAAGAAACTTCCACTAAACTTTTGATAAAACACATTACACACAAATTTGACAGGTAATACATTATAAAACATTAAATAAAAGCCATCGAGTTTGTTCGCTTAGATCTGCAAGGCATTGACCCTGCTAAGAACCATGAGCGACTGCGCAGTTTTCGATCATTAGATCATCCGTCAGAGCATAAATTTTCAGTATGAAGGTCTTCGACGTAGCATGAACAAATACACTAAAAATTCGTTACTCAATTCTTTCCATTTTTACCGTCGAATTGACAAAGTAGACTTTTTCACCCGTATTAAGCGTACTCATTTTAATTTTTTGTTGAAAAAACAATAGTGGTACATATGGAAGAATATTGACAATATTGATGAAATAATGCAAAGAATTACTTTGAACGAGCTGCGTTTGCATTCCGATATTTGATACAAAATAATGTTTTGCTGAATGTGAATGACTTCTGTATAGAACATATTATCGAATTTACTGATAAATAACTTCCACAAACATGACTGCATGTTGCATAATCCACTTTCCTGTTCACAAGTACAGGCTGTTCACTCCTCTGTGTTATATTCTCACGAT
>JACJUY010005151.1:26013-43546 GCA_014220935.1 Platorchestia sp. MABIK
AGATGATGAAAAGAGATAATGAAAGAGAGATGATGATGATAAAATACACGTTAATAGTAGCCTTTAGCTCTGACCTCACGCTTACCGAAGAACAAAGATAATCAATTAAATATGAAGACCGTTATTGATAATTGATTTACTATAAATATTATTTGCCCAAATAACGGGCTGGTGGCTGCTCCAATTATTTTATCATGATTGATAAAGGAGTAGAAAAATAAATGAATGTGGCGAATAGCAATGTCACGACAATTAATGAAGAAAAACAACATCCATTACGATGAACATCAGCGTGCGGAAACTACGAACTAAACTACGATGGCGACTCGATGAAATAATCCACACCGAATATCAAAACATCTGCATTAATTGTTTTGGCGTGTTATTTAGTTATTTTTAGGAATAAGTTGACGTATGAAAGCTATAAAATACACATCAACTCAATATCGTACAATAAGAAACACTTTCTACGTGCTCGTCCTATCGGTAACCTGGGATGAAACTAGCTGTAAGTATATATTGTTATGTTACAAATATTATTTTCTCCTGCGGTTTGTGTTCACGAAAAGCTCACGCATCCTCATTTTAAATGCAATAGCGGTTTCAAGCCCGAAACACTTGAAAATATATAACAGTTGTACTCTGCTTATCAAACTACAGTGAAGAAAATACAAAGTTATGTACAGCGGACCAATTACAAGCGGAAAAACAACGCTTCTATATCACATCATGTGCGATACATGCATCTACTAATGTCATAGGGAATGCGCCATATCTTCACCTAATGCGAATAGCTGGAGGTAGCACGTTCGTACGAGATTTTAAGAAAATGCAGATTATAACTATGGGGCCGAAATTGATAATCTTATTTACTGCAGACTTTAATAGTTCATCATGGCTAATATAAGTTTAACAGCTTAAATCCCACGTGTCGCTTCTGTAGCCAGAAAATGTTCACTGCAGAGGGCTCTGATGAATTTAACGAAATAATACAAAAATTAATTTTACACAAATACCTAATCATGCTTAGTTCAAAAAATTTCATGAAAAGATTTTTTCAATCGAGTAATTTTGTGCAGGTGCTACGCATCATTGCAAATGAAGAACGGAGGTGTTTCAACTTCATTCATTTTCACTGGAACGCGAAAAATTTCCAACGTGTATTTGGGTTTTTAGCTGATGAATATAATATCTTACACGCGCACGGTCTGTGTTAGCGCGGATTATTTCCACGTTTTCCGTCGTATAACTTGTATGTATTGAGCATGAGGCATTATTTTGATAAATGAAAATGATTTAATAGCATGCAACCCAGGGTTGCGGAGTCGGAGGAATAAATTTCCGACTTCGACTCCGACTCCGCCTTTTCAGAATTTTGCGACTCCGACTCCGACTCCACCTTTCCAGAATTTTGCGACTCCGACTCCGACTCCACCTTTCCAGAATTTTGCGAATCCGACTCCGACTCCGACTCCACCTTTCTAAAATTTCGCGACTCCAACACCGACTACACCTAATCACAATTTTGTGACTCCAACTCCACCTATTCACAATTTATAAGATGAATATTACTGCTTGCAGGTATTGCAACCAGTACGTATGGTTATTATGATCTTTGTTTACGAACGACTTTTAAATTGGCAATAGAATGTTAAAAATCAAGTTTAACTAATATATATCTACTAGTGTATACGATTCTTCAAAAATGACAGAATTCGATAGTTTTCTTTAAAAAAGTCCCAAGATATAGATGACAAACAAAAAGATCCACCCTAATAGTACCCGCGATTAAAATATTTTTGTACATGTGCACTGGTGAAACTCTTATCACTGATACGGTCAATTAGCATCCTTATGAACATCACAGACGTACACACCAACCAAGCAAGCAATAACTGTGTAAAATTTTTAAAATCATTATTAGCAAAGAAGTTTTCAACAAATTTGCCAAATGTTTTTTCCACGATAAGCTACATTTTCTCAACAATGAATTTATTTCAAGCAAAAGTTTTCATTTATAAACAAAAGTGAGCAGATGTTAGGTTTTTCACATCATTTGAATGGTATTTATGATACCATCCAATCAAGCTGATTCCCATTGTATTAACATAGGTGAAATTGAAAACAAAAACACACACTTATTTATAAATTGATGGAGACAGCTAGCGTTTCAATATTAATATTTAGTTTTTTGTGCGGTCAAATTTCCACGGTAGGTTGCAAAATCAAAATAATTCAATTTTCACGAATGATTAAATGCCTACAACTCCTTAGTTTTAGAGTTGTGAGGACTTGAAGAAACTTTGAACCCTGAAGTGTGAAACCACGTGCGCGCCAATGTTAGCGCTACTTTTTTCACTTCAAATTAATCCAAGTCAAGTTTGTTTTAATCCAAGTCAAGTTCGAATGAATCCTAGTCAATTTCGAATTAATCCAAGTCAAGTTTAAATAATTCTCAGTAAAGTTCAATTTGATCCAAGTCATTTTCAAATAAATCAAACTTTAAGTTGAGTTAAGAATTGACACACTCATTAATTAGAGCGTTTTTTGCATTAGATATGTTTCTATTGGATGTGATTAGAGAGACAATCGTTTTTCCTTTTAGCAAGGAATACACAAAACTTTCGCCTATGTTACAATCTAGAGACAAGCTGTCGTAAAATGTGCTAAGTATCCAGCATCAGGAGGCAGAGTGTATTTCAGATATTTGAGCAGCGTAAAAGATACCAGTCAAATATATAACATAACCAGTTCACTTTGTATTGTACTACTCTTTGAAGTTATTTTAAATTCTGCATTAATGTTAGTATGCATTCATTCAAATATTTATGTTCAAAATGTAATTTTATGTTACACATAGCAGTATCGGGTATGTTTTCACTCTCATTTAGAGATTTCCATATTTGAAATTTCATTTTATCCCATGTATGAAATCATATACATGCAAATACACAAGAGAACTATTGGACGTTATGTAGATTTAATCTTTAAGAGAAATATACGAACGCGATTCACTGAGTACTTATGTACGATTCCGGTTGAATACAATAGATAGGAGTGCATTACACAGATACATTCCTGCATTAACAATAAAAATGTCGCCATCCCTTCAAATTAAAGGGCAAAGGCAAATATATCATCTCAGTCGATGAGATAAATTGTAGCTTCTTTTTACGAAAATCGTTTGGACGAGCGAAAAAGGACATTGTTGCTATATTTTTTATGGAATAAATCTACATATCGTTCAAAGACAATCTTATTTACTAGCATGTATAAATGCTTTGATGCATGGGATAAAGGGAAATTTCACGCATATAAATCTCTATTTGAGTGCAAATAATTCCTCGATACTACTATGTATATGTGTAACGTAAAATTACCTTTTGAACATAAAAATTTGAATGGATGCAAACTGCCATAAATGTAGAATTTCAAAAGAACTTTAGTGAGTAGTATAATAAAAAGTTTTTATAATTGCCTTGTATCTTTTACGCCGCTCAAAGATCTGAATCACACTCTGCCGCCTGATGCTGGATACTTTGCACATTTTACGACAGCTTGTCTTTAGATCGCAACACCGGACACCGGCGGAAATTTTATATATTCCTTGCTGAAAAGAGAAACGATTGTCTTGCTCAGTACATAAATTAAAGGCATATTTAATACAAAAACGCTCGAATTAACGAGTGATTGCGTCAATTCTTAACTTAACTTAGGATTGCTTTAATTTGAATTTGACTTGGATTAAATTGACCTTGACTTAGATTAATTTGAAGTGAAAAAGATGAAGTCTTGATGGGTGAAAATGTGAAAAAGGTGAAGTCTTGAAGTTCCTACCCCACTAAAACAGGTTTTTGATATTTTTAAAACGAGAACTGCAAGCATTTTACGGTTAGGAAAAGTATGTGCAGTTTCAAGCTATTAAGCATTGAATAATGTTTGCACTTTTTATTATTTAATGAAACAGCTATTAACGTTTATCATTAATGACTTAGTGTTAATTTCCTAACGAACGTTTAAATTGCAATTTTTTCGTAATTGTAAAACGCTTGTAGGTTTTATCGTAGAAATAACAAAAAACTGCTTTAGTACGGTCGGAACTACCAAGACTAGCGTCAACATTGGCGCGCACGAGATCTCCTACTTCGAGTTTTAAAGTTTCTTTAACTCCTTATAACTCGAAAACTAAGGCGCTTTGGTATTCTATCATTCGTGAAAATCGATTTATTATGAGTTTTTGTACTTATGATTAAAAATTGTCCGCACAAAAAAAACTCCTTATATAGTGATGATTATTCTTATCAAATAAAATGCTGTCTCCTCAAACGAATGAATGAATAAACTGATTTGGGTATTTCCTGTGCATAACATCTATGTTATTACAATGTTCAATTCAGTACTGAACAAATAAAATTGGTTGGTCCGTCTTGATTGGTTGGTCTGTCTCTTTCACGCTCTGAAAGGATGCTTAATGATCGTATCTGTGATACGAGTTTCACCAGTGCACAAGCACAAGAATATTTTAATCGTGGCTACTATCAGGATGGATTTATTATTTGTCATCCTCATCTGGAAGATTTGTTTAATTAACGACAATATCGAATCACGTCATTTATGACAGGTCGTATACACTTTCAAATACATATATACATATACATCACTGACAGGTGTCTTCTGAGTAGGCAAAGTAGGCAGTGCATCCCTTGATGAGCATAGGTAAGTAGCAACAGATTTTTCTATTCCTAAGTATGCTTCGATTCAATGAAATTACAATAAATGCTTCAATTACTATGCTCAAAATCCCCAAAGTTATGCTATATCGTACATATATGTAGATAAGTTAGTCAAGATTTGCACACCGCCTTTTCTTCTCTTCATCTACACTATGCAGGGTAACAATGCAAAAAAGGGGACATATTGTTGCTCAAACAATTTTATATCTCGGCTATAATAGGCCAAAGTTGTTCTGTTTTCTTCGCAGGGGCCTGACATTTTCGGAACATTTTGTTTACGAATAAAAGCCACTTTTAACTTCTCTGTGTGTAATATGATACTATTTCTTACTCTCGTCTGACTATTTACCATGCATTTAACACTTTCTTATTTTAATAAACGCCCATGTTCTTTTCATTTTGTATTTTTGGTGCTTTTTGGAACGTTTTTAGCAAGAAAATTTGTACGATCGCATAAATGCAACAATCATTGCAGCAGAGGTAGTGCATTGCTCTCAGTTGCAATATGAGTGTAACTAAGTGAGGTATTTGCTAGAGTTGTGATATTTTCATTGCAGCTCTTTCCTATTGTATTTTATTTTTTCAAGTGTCCCAATACCGATTTTGATTACCTTACAAAATTTCCACAACTTTTTTAAGAAAAGTAATTAATTATATAATGCTGAGAAACAGACACTATATCAGTTTTTACAATTGTGAAAACATAATTATGAAAATTTCCACTTCAGCGAATGGTTACTTAGAAACTTGGGAGTGATCAGGAGATGAAAATTAAACATGAAAATGAAATGATAAAATACAATATAACTCTTGAAGAACCAAAGAAATTTCAAGGAACAATCTTAGAAATGAGCAGAAATTTTCATTTTTAATGCATGTTAACTTGACCTAAATACAAGGGTGTAGACAAAATAAAGAAATAAATTTGAAGTTCATAGGTACTACATACAGCTGAAAAAATCAACTAATATTAGAGTTATTAACATGAAAATGAGATAATTGAATTTTCATTTTCAATAGCCATTACGTAATCTGAAAACTAGAACTCTTTCTGTATTAGACCTTAGCTTCAGGTTTTTGGCAGACTAGTCATTATCAATATATCATAACCTAGAGACTAGAAGTATTTATGATTACAACATAACTTTTGGTTACTGCAATGACTAGTCATTATCAATCAATACACCAAAGCAGCATCAAAAGAAAGACTAGCAAAAATCGTTTTAAGGAATCACTGGTAGAGAATATAGACACAGTAAGAGCGTACAGAGTTACCATCCTTTATGTGAATACAATGTATTACATCAGCCTTCTACGGCGCTTCTATGTACCTACGTGCCTGGTACCTACGTACCTGGCTGTCATCCCAAAATGGCACCCGTGGCATTCCCCAGCTCGACATCCGAGGGACCTCACATCTCTCCCTATAAGATGAGTTTCTCATTTCAATAATTAGCTTCACATTGTTAACCAAAACCGTGAATGTCCTCAGATCGTAGGTCAATGTAGGTCTATTTCGATATAGCAAGCGATATCTTGTGTTAGTACTATTTATGTTACAGGAATAGTTATTCATTATTGTAATGCGCGTTTAATTGATTCTTTATGATTAAAAAACAATCTTGGTTACAAGTGTATCAATACCTGTGTTCTGGAAAGTTGAGAAAACACATAAAAGGCATGGAAAAGCGTTACCTAAAAAGATTATCAATCATTCATTTGATATTATAAATATCCAGTTTCCCTTATTCTAAGGGTGGTGGCGGCGTAGCAAGAGCTACCAGTAAATCAAAATCATGGCCAGGACATAAGTCACGCCTTATTGATAAAAAAATATTAAAGTGATATATACCACATATCACGACGAAAGAAATAAATTGCAGCTCAAATAGGGCATCTCAGCGGAGGATCCACGTAATTCACAACGAAATCCTGGCAAAGATGAAGGATCTCGACATACATATGTGTGCGGACCCACAATGACCACTGATCGTTTTAAGTAATAGGTATAAATACGCTGTTTCGAACCTCGAACAAAATAATAAAAAAAAACATTGCGGATTTTCGTAGCTTTTCAGTAAAGTATTTTAACTCTGTTTTGTTTACTTCCGGTTTTAAACAATTATGAAAAATTTTTGCAAAAATTAGAATCGAAGACACCAAAAAATAGCGACTCTAACCTCGACTCCACCACATCTGAATGAACGATTCCGACTCCGACTCCGACTCCACCACATTCGGAAATGCGACTCCGACTCCACACACATTCAGAAAAGCGACTCCGACTCCGACTCCGACTCCACCCTAAAACATGCGACTCCGACTCCCGACTCCGACTCCGCAACCCTGATGTAATTTAAACCACAAGGAACCTCAGCATAGTGGATACCATCATCGTATAATTAAAATTTTACCTAAAAACTGAGTTTAAAACGGCATTGGTTTTGAGCCAAGTTTATGTTGAATCATCAAATGTTCATGTTCATTTTATATATCATCAGATCATTTGAGACGGCTATGGCGTGCAGAATTGCTGACAGATTTGTTGAGAAATGAACTTCTTGTCCTCATTCGCTTACGAGCAATACTAAAATGATTTCTTCAGTTTTTTTTATTTTTAATTTGGTAAAAAAATCTACGGTTGGTCAATTAACTTTGTATTATGTCAGGAAAGGGGAAACTGTCGGATAAGGACGCCACTATACTAGTTCCAAAGATGATAAGAGTGCGAAAGTTGTGCAAGGAATTGGTTGAAAGGAAAGTTCTATCTCCGTCCATTTTCTGTATTAAATTTGAAGTTACTGTACTTCAATGTTCTGTTTTTCATAAATAATTCCCCATTTTCAAGCCTACCTCAAACAACTTTGNAAAATTCACTAGCTACCAATCGCCACTGCTTCTTTGAGCTCAATGTAAAATAACGCACAACGCAAATAATGAATTGAATTGCCTACACAATTCACACAATAGGGAAGATACATGTTCAAAAAATATATCGCTACTTTGCTATCACCA
Source organism: Platorchestia sp. MABIK (assembly GCA_014220935.1). Lineage (NCBI taxonomy): Eukaryota > Metazoa > Arthropoda > Malacostraca > Amphipoda > Talitridae > Platorchestia > Platorchestia sp. MABIK. The sequence goes on from JACJUY010005151.1 coordinate 33,762, forward strand.
TATTCATCAGCAAGCAAAAATAGGAAATTGTTCACGATTTTTGTGTTCCATTGAATGATAATACTGCTGTAATCGAAACGAAATGCCATGGATCTAAATGTAAAACATAATATTATCTGTTATCTAGCCGCGCTGCCCGATCATCGTGCAATGGAAGATGAGAACCCCGTGGGATTGGAAGATTTCTCCAGCTTCTAGTCTAACTTTTCCTTGTATTCTATACTACTTTTACCGCGGTTAAGCAGGAATTGTTAACTCTACAATAAATTATTTATTATCCACTGACTTATGTGTTAAATTGTGAAAGAAATTCAAAATTTTTCAAGTACGTATTATTTTACTTCATTCCAGATTATTTGATGGAAACTATGTAGTAGCAACTCTGATGCAACAGCAGAGCGAATTTCTCAGAAACGCCGCACACGAGGAAAGTGGGTGTGTTCACAGAACGCTCGAATTAAGGTTGCATTAACTTGGCAAAACACGTTAAACATGTTAACGAGGACTATCGTATGACACTGTCATTGAGTATTGCCATCACCATCATTGATGATATGAACAAAACAGTCCTCTACGAAATTCATGACGCATGGACGCGTTATAGAGCTACATTCATGCAAGTTAATTGTTTTGATTTCTTTCCAAGTTCTTTTCGGTTTCCACCAATCACAGAGCTCCTTAATATTGCTTGACACGTAGTGTCTCGCTAGCACTACAGAGAAAACCGATCAGCGGATTCACTTGTCTTTGGTCAGTCGAAGTTGTGTCATCAAGTGCTTTGGCGGAAGCTTGTATAGGTCACAGATCATATACTAGAAGATACCCAACTTATCACTAAGTGAATTTCAGCTCTGTTAACAATGACGTAGATGCGAATTGGCCAATGACGGAGCCAAGAAATTGTCACGTGATCAAAAATCGTCACGTGACTTTGTTTACATCTGGTTAGGGCGGCTGTGACTGTTGCGATGTAGCTGCAGAAGTTAAAATGGCTTCTTGCGTACGCTTAAAGTACTCGATGTATGATTAAACTCAACTGTGTTACAATGCAACGTTAAAGATGGATAATGTTTTCGAAATACCGAAAGGTCTTGTGTGTGTGCAGAGAATCTTTGTCGTTCAGACTATAAATCCATGTTGTCTCCCGTCAGAAATACCAGAAAGATTTTGAAATCTTAGCAGTTCCTTGAAGAGCTCTGCAAGACCAAGGTAATGTAAAACTTATAGTTGCATCATTTTTCCCAATTAACTTACTGAATCAAAGCTTCATAAATTAATAATGAGTCTCTTATTACTCATTGTTTGCAGAAAAGAATAGCTTTTTAATTGACTCATACGAGCATGCAGCAGATAAATGAAAATATTTAAAGATGCTTCAACTTTTGTCATCAAAATAAAATATTTATAGCTGATACTGAAATAATGAAAACATAAGATAACCCAAAAATTTAATTGACACTAAGATTGGTATATCATATTCTTTTGTGCAAAATTTAGTTACGAAAGCCATTTTAAAAGCAATTATTTTTAAAATAAAAAAAAATAAATGCTAATTGAAATGTCACAAATTGGTTGTATTCCTACTTATTTTATATTTGCATTAACTGTTTGTTTCATATTAAATTAACAATCATGCTACCTCATTGGTATTATTTTGAATAAGTGACTGTTACACACTTTGAATGTATATAAATTGTCTTTTACTCAAGTTTTTTCAGTTTGCTGGCATATAGATAATTTGTGAATTTCCGCATATAATGTGTTTAGCTCAGTAAAAGTAATATGACTAATTATAAGATTTTGAAAAATAATGTATGCCTAGCTATTACGTAGAATAATCATTATGCAATCATGATTTCTCTGAATAACCCTGCATGATCCGTTTCAAAATATGTTCTGCTTTTAAACTTCTGTTATTTTTCTATTGCTCACAGCTCGTATTATAATTTAAAAAGCAATCATGCAGGTTTCTGCACCTATGTAGCCTTATAGAGAAATAATAGCGTGCTTCTCTTACTTTACTTAGCAGTAAAATGAATGATTCAGGTTTGAGTATGTCAACATCTTTTCTTAAATCTGGTAACTTTCAAAGATGGCTTTTAATGAAAAGGGATCATACAAAGTTGCTCACGATAGGTGGCCATTGAGAGTTGGCCACCAATGGTGATCATTCAAAGTTTACATAGGATTTGCCTTAGATAATTCAAGGTGAAAAAACACAATCAAGAGGTCTTTCTGACAAATTTTGCTCAGGATAAATGGAATTTCCATTATTATGAACTTTACTCTCAAATTAAAATTTGACTTGAATTGAATGAACAGAAAGCCAGTTAAAATGAATAAAGATTATAGAGAATAAAGAATGTTCTTATTGAAATTAGTAAATTTACATATTGAAAATGTGAAGTGCATTTTAAAGTCAGATCATGTTAAAATTGAAAATCACATTAATTAATTACAAACCACTTTATATAATTAAGAAATGTCACTTTTAAAAAATGTCGTGTAGGCAATGATGGGTAGTATTTAACTCATTTATATCCAGAATTTGTTGTATTCTAATGTGCTGAACAATGAACAGCATTTTTGAAGGAAATCCTACGTGCATTGTTGTTGTCAAAAAAGAAACAGCAAATATTTTGTTTCAAAACATTCATAAACATTGCACCTAATAGCCATAAGTGTGTGCATGTCAGTAACATGTTAATTAATTTTTTTTTGCATGATTAGATCTTTTATATTTGTGTATATCAGCTGTGAAAATTTCATAAGGATCTGTGCAACGGTTCACAAGATACAAAGGATAGAAGCTGGGTAATAGGATGATTTTTTTTAATTACTCGATTATTTCATATGATTAATTTGCATCTGAAGGGGTAAAAATAACTTATTTCTGATATCTCAAATGCTTGTGTTTTTAAAATGGTGTGGGTACTCATGAATGAGAAGCCAACACACCCTGAGCCATACACTGCGGATGGATAATTTACAAGCATTGCCAGATTTTACGGATTATTTATTAGGAGCCTAATGACTATTACATTCCCGGGGATTTATTTTGAATGGTACTTGGCCCAAATGAGTATATTAATCATTCCTTTTTACTTGCTCTGTGAAATCATGTCATGACGGTGGGGCCTTAAACACAGGAAAAATTAAGGTTGCTGGAAGTGCTACTTATTGGGTAGTATGCTTCAATTTTATTCAAGATGATTTATCACTGTTCTTAATTTCTTCCTGTATAACTCCATCAGCTGCTGGTGTTGAATTTCCTGCTCCTGATGCTGTGAGGCCTGCCACTCTTGGGGCGTCGATCGAGGCCTGCCACTTGTGCAATTAGGCGTGCCACCCGTGACCAGCAAACAGTGCTCTTCAGCATCATGGAGGGTAACAACACAGGCTGATCGTGTTGAAATAACCACTGAGTTCCTACTTCATTGAAGTGTCTGTGAATTGTAGCAATAAGGATTTTTCAAGTTACAAGCCAAAATTGGACAGAGTCTTTCTTTTGAGCTCCCCTCAGGGGGATGCAAATATTGTATCTATGGGAATTAGCGCTCCCAGGGGACAATGAGAGGGCCCGAGTTGAGAGTTAGGTAGGCCTTCTTTGTGTTGAAATAAAATGCTTTTGTTATGTTAAGAACTTTTTTTTTCNGGTGTGGAGCGCGAAGACACCGTCAATGTAAAATGGCCTTTAGACCATAGAGAGCATGTATAGTCATGGCTTACATATTATGTAGCAAGGAAGAAATTAGAACTTCTATCGAAAAATGTAAAGAATTTCCATATTTATGGAACGTGAAGCTCGCAGAGTATAATAACGGTCTTCAGAGAAGATGCCTTTAAAAGTCTAGCATCTCACTTCACAAATTATGATATTGCAATGGTTAAAATGAAAATTCAAACACTGAGAGTCCAAGATAGGAAACAGCTCTCACTATTCAAAAAATAAAAGAAATATACACAGCGTATGTAAACGTAAAATTAAGTACAGTGTAATTAAATTGCACAATGTACATTGTTCTCAGGAAAATGACTTCAAATACACAGAAAACATTCGGCATGTGTCATTAGAAGATTATTCAAATTAAAGGAAAAATTAAAAAGTACACTTACAATTAGTAATTGGAATTTATTTTTCCTTTCCATTTACAGTGTTTTTTGAAGGTAATTGGGTAGTATTTAAGTTTTTTTAGAATATTAGATTTTTACTTCAGCAAATTATTTTGTAAATATTCTGCAAATCGTTCTGCCAAGTAATTCTGACTTACAATTAGTAATTGGTATTTATTTTTTTTCCATTTACAGTGTTTTTTGAAGGTAATTGGGTAGTTTTAAATTTTTTTTTAGAATATTGGATTTTTACTTCAGCAAATCATTTTGTAAATATTCTGCAAATCGTTCTGCCAAGTAATTCTGTCAGTATTGCAGGAGCAATACTGACGATTGCTGTCTCTGCGGAAGGAGCGTCGTGTTGAGCGGCAATGTAAAAGCAAGTCGGTGTGCACTGACGCTCAATCCTCTCGTGGGAGGAGCTGTAGCAAGTTCACCGTCGCTCCACACCGACGCTCCACACCGCAGGTGTAAAATGAGCTTAAAGCTTATTTTACACCTGCGGTGTGGAGCGACGGTGAACTTGCTAAAGCTCCTCCCACGAGAGGATTGAGCGTCAGCGCACACCGGCTTGCTTTTACATTGCCGCTCAACACGACGCTCCTTCCCCAGAGACAGCAATCGTCAGTATTGCTCATGCAATACTGACAGAATGCTTGACAGATCAATCTGCAGAATGTTTACAGAATAATTTGCAGAAGAAATAATCTAATATTCTAAAAAACTTTAATATAACCCAATTACCTTTAAAAAACACTGTAAATGGAAAGAAAAAATAAATACCTATTACTAATTTGTAGGTGTACTTTTTAACTTTTTCCTTTAATTTGAATTATCTTCTACTGACACCTGCCGAATGTTTTCCGTGTATTCGAAGTANTAAAGTACATCTTTGGGTGAAAGTATATCTTTGGAAGTATATCTTTGGGTTCTACCACTAGAGCCTTGCATATTCGCGTTGCAGAGCATGCCGGCAGGAGCTATCGTACCAACCGTCCTCTTGCTGCTCCTTCTCACTCAGCCATACGTATCCATGCTGAAAAATGTATTCTCCCAGTAAAATTAGAGGACTTTAACATTTTAGCCGCTGCTTCAAACCCCGTTGATCTACGCATTACAGAATCTCTTCATATTTTACAACGAAAGCCTTTTTTTTAAATGACTCCCAATCTGCTTTTCCATTACAAATAGTTTAGGGTTTTGATTTAGTTTTATTAAGTTTTTTCCTTATACGTTTATTTTTTTGATATTTTCAATACGTATAGATTTCATTTTTTCCAGAGCACTTTTGTTGAGAATGACTCTAAGAGTCGAAACGCTCAATTTTGACAGTAAAGCTTTTAGTACAAATGTTAAGTTTCACAGCCTTATTCCTCGCTTTTGTTTTCTTAGTCAAAATTTGTAAAAATACAAACCGACATGTGCTTCCATAATTTCACAATGATATATCCTACATACCACCAAGTATTTGAACCTTCTGAGAGGTTATTTACATCCTTATTTCATCATTTGAAGACGTCTAAAATACAGTTCACTAACGAGCAAAGAATTCTCATCGTTTTGAACATGAAGCAACCAAAAACTGTGAATAGGTTAGAAAAGCATTTAATAAAAAGTTCCCGGAAATGAACTCATTTGATAAGAAGACTGTATCGCACAGTTAGAAAATTAGAAACAAAATTTAATGCTCTTCCAAATTTCTCACAGTTTTTCGTTGTTTCATATTTCAATACGATGAAAATTCTGTAATCATTAGTGAGCTGCATTTTAGGTGCCTTCAAATGATGAAATAAGGTAGTAAATAACCTCTCATAGGGCTTAAATACTTTGTGGTATGTAGGATATATCAATGAGAAATTTTTTTTAACAGTTGGTATTGAGAAATGAAAAAGAACACCACCGTGGTTTTTAAAACTTTCCCCTTGAACAATTAGTTTTTCTACCTCTTTTAGCAAATCGATCCCTGCAAAGTAGCTATTGTACGATTTTCTAAAACTTAATTATTCGAAAAGGAAACAAAATTTGCTAAATATGTTAATTTAATGCGGAGATATAATCAAATAAAAAGTAGGGGACATTTTTGTAGGACACCCGGTAGAGCGTGGTATAAGTTATGCTATGGAGGGTTCATAGTTTTCGTTCTTTGAAAGCCTTATTATTCTAGACGAATTCAATTTTTGAGTTTCTCATATTACAAATCAATAAGTACAAAGAAAATGGGAAATGTTTGGGTAATGGAATTATTCAATGCATCTTAGTCTGGCCGTTAACCTACATTTTACACTCTTGAAAAAATATCTTATATAGCAAGTTGCTCCGGGATCGTTAGTTGAAGTTTCATTCACAATGCATGTACGCCTTTATGAATTAACAGCCTTGTGACATAAATATGAGTATAATACGCGTATACATGTCACTAAAACACTCGACAACGAGTGGTGGAGGCTGCCATGAAACCCTATGAATACTGAGATGCCATTCTTTACGCCACTAATTACTGTACCTGCTGATAAATTACTTCAAAGCAAATTGCGAAACGTTTTCGAAAAGTTTACATAAAATAACCATACATGGTATCAAGGATTAGTGCGTTATGAGAACTGCATTTTGGGGGGACGTGTTCTAATTTTCGATTGCAAACAGGTCATCTGCTCCAAGACATGACAATGCAACGGCACCGTCACACCGGAGCGACCAACTAACTTTGATAACCGCATGGAAACAGTGTATAATACACGTCGGTAGAATTCATGGTAAGTCTACTTCATTTATAGATGGGACCCATGCGTAATTACCACATGGATCCTAGCTGGCAGAAGCGAGGGATAGCCACGAGGCATGTGGCTTCCATGTAGGACCCACATCCTCTACACGTGTCCTAAACATGTGGGTACCAGGTGGGGCCATTTTCCAGAAGTCCATGTGTTTTCCACATAGCATGGGCAGGTAGAACCCATATGGCAAACATGGACAATCCATGTCATAACCATATGGCTTCCACGTGACCTTGTATGTAGGGATCATTATCACGTTTAATTTTCATCTCATGATCACTCCCCAGTTTCTAAGTAAGCACACGCTGAAATAGAGATTTTTATAATAATGTTTTTACCATTTTAAAAATTTAAATAGCATCTGTTTCTCGGCATTACATGATGAATTACTTCTTCTCGAGGAAGATTTATAAATGTTGTAAAGTAATTACTATCGGTACCGGGACACATGAAAATAATAGAATACAATGTAAACGAGCTGCAGAGAAAATAATACCACAAGACAAGTAAAAATTCCACTTAGTCACACACATGTTGTAACTGAAAAGCAATGCACTATCTCAGCTGCAATGATTGTTGCTCTTATGCAATAGTACAAATTTTCTTGCTTAAAACGTTCCAAATTACAACAAAAATACAATATGAAAAGAACATGGGCGTTTATTAAAATAAGAAAGTGTCAAATACTTAGCAAAAAGACAGACGAGAATAAAAGAGGGTAACATATCACACACAGAGAAGCTAAAAGTGGCTTTTATTCGGAGACAAAACGTTCCGAAAATGTCAGGCCCCTGTGACGAAAGCAGAACAACTTTTGCTTGTCATAGCCGAGATATAACATAGTGTTGAGCAATAACATGGCACCTTTTCAGCATTGTTACCCTGCATATTATAGAGACAGAGAAGAAAAGGCAGTGTGCAAATCTTGCCCGCCTTGTTAACATTATATCTTTTTTTTTTCATTTTGAACATGGTAATTGAATCAACTATTACAATTTAGTTAAATTGGTGTATTCTTAGTAATAGAAAAACTGTTGATACTAATCTATGCTTTTCAGAGTGGCGCTGCCTACTTTGCCTACTCAGAAGACACGTGTCAGTTGTATATATATAGAAAGTACACACGACCCGTCGTAAATGACGAGATTCAAAATTGTCTTTGTACAAATCTTCCAGATGTGGATCATAAAGGAATATATCCATCCTAATAGTACAAGCGATTGAAATATTCTTGCACTATTGCACTGGTGAAACTCCTATCACAGATACGATCATTAAGGCCCTAAAGGCCCTTTTAAGGCCCTTTTACATTGACGGTTTCTTCGCGCTCCACGCCGTCGCTCCATCCCGCCAGTGAAATAAGCTCCGCCCACAGCAATGCAAAATGACCCTTATTGCCACGCTCACGGTAAGGAGCGGCAACATTCTACATGCTAAATATTGGCGGTGTGCACTGCCAGTCAACAGCGTTCAGTTGCTCTTGAGACCATAGAGAGCATGTGTAGTCATGGCCTACACATTATGTAGCAAGGAAGAAATTAAAACTCATATCTAAAAATGTGAAGAATTTCCATGTTTATGAAACGTTAAGCTCGCAGAGTATAAAAACAGAGTGTCCAGAGAAGATGCGTTTAAAAGTATAGCATTTCACTTCCCAAATTATGATAGTGCAATGGTTAAAATGAAAATTCAAACACTGAGAGGCCAGGATAGGAAACAGCTCTCACGAGGGTTCGAATCCCGGCGGTGGTGGCGATTTTCTCTGTTGGGTATAGGAGAAAAAATTCTAAGCACAATACCCCACTCTACCCAGGTGTCTGAAATGGGTACCGGTCTTGACCGGGGGAAAGCGTCATGGCGTTCTGGTGTTAGTTATAAGGCATTTGAAAAACCAATGTACAAGGTGATATGTATCAGGCTCGAATTGGAAATAGAGCATCCGTAGATGTTTGTTTTTTTATTCAAAAAATCAAAGAAATATACACTGCGTATGTAAACGTAAAATTAATTACAGTGTAATTAAATTGCACAATGTACATTGCTCCCAAGAAAAGTACTTCAAATACCCGGAAATCATTCGGCAGGTGTCATTAGAAGATTATTCAAATTAAAGAAAAAAAAAGTACACCTACAAATTAGTAATTGGAATTTTTTTTTCTTTCCATTTACAGTGTTTTCTGAACGTAATTGGGTAGTATTAAAGTTTTTTAGAATATTACTTCTGCAAATTATTCAGTAAATATTCTGCAAATTGTTCTGCCAAGTATTCTGTCAGAATTGTAAGAACAATACTGACGATTGCTGTCTCTGGGGAAGGAGCGTCGTATTGAGCGGCAATGTAAAAGCAAGCCGGTGTGCACTGACGCTCAATCCTCTCGTGGGAGGAGCTGTAGCAAGTTCACCGTCGCTCCACACCGTCGCTCCACGCCGCAGGTGTAAAATGAGCTTTACATTGACGGTTTCTTCGCGCTCCACACCGTCGCTCCATCCCACCAGTCAAATAAGCTCCGCCCACAGCAATGCAAAATGACCCTTATTGCCACGCTCTCGGTAAGGAGCGGCCACATTCTGCATGCTAAATATTGGCGGTGTGCACTGCCGGTCAAAAGCGTTCAGTTGCTCTTGAGACTATAGAGAGCATGTGTAGTCATGGCTTACATATTGTGCAGCAAGGAAGAAATTAAAACTCCTATCGAAAAATGTAAGGAATTTCCATGTTTTAAGCTCGCAGAGTATAAAAACAGAGTGTCCAGAGAAGATGCTTCTAAAAGTCTAGCATCTCACTTCCCAAATTATGATATTGCACTCTTTAAAATGAAAATTCAAACACCGAGAGGCCAAGATAGGAAACAGCTCTCACAATTCAAAATATCAAAGAAATGTGCTCTGCGTATGTAA